>JAOUZG010001200.1:1312754-1324511 GCA_026289955.1 Argiope argentata
GGAATATCTATCTTTGAATTTCTGTTACTCAAAAAATTTAATAATAAAAATAAAATGTTTATATTATATTTATCAATTATCTTTGGCACTGAATAAAATTTTTTTAATGAAATTTGTTTTGAAAGATATAGTAAAAGATTCTCTTTTAGTACCATTTCTTTAAAGTTTTCCATGTTGACCGACGAACAAAAAGAAATACCTTTATATAAAAATAACTCACAGCTTTAACTGGTAGAGATCATTATCAATAATATCTTTTATCACTATAAATACGAAATCTCATTCAACGGAAGCTCGAGCTTTTCTTTGAATACAAACATAAAAAGTTCCTAAATCCGTATGGATTATATTTCTCGGTTGAAATCGTTCCAACACAACCCTTTCTCACGTACCTATCTCATGCAAGATCACCGAACGATATTTTCCACTTCAGCAATTCCGTGACAAATCTTTTGTGAGCAACAGCAGAATAAACATTCCCTCCAAAAAGGTAGTCCTACGCAAACACACGTCCTCCCTTTTACATCCAAAATCCCAACAATAAAACGTTCTGGTAAACGCCCCAGTCTTTTCAAAATCCGCCTATTTTGGAATAATATTTTTAAACGATCAATAACAACGATAACACGACACGTTGGCCACTTTGACACAACCCTTTGAGGTCTCTTTTTAACCCTTTCTCCACGGATGACTTAAGCCTAACTGAAAAGAATATTTAGCGCTTTGAGAACTGGAATGAAAGAATTCTTTTGTTAGTTGCCGTGATAGTACCAAACGAGCGCTGGGGGAAATGGGGCTGTAATCGGGATTTGAAATTCAAATGTAACTCCTACAAATAAACAAGTGAATTATTTATGATTTATCAAAGGAAATGATTTATGGGTCCAGATTTGATAATATTTATGATCCCAGAATTGTGATGACTAAAGTGACAAATGAAATAGAGCTAGGTGATTTCTATCAAAAGATCGGACAAAATAATCGGATAAATCGGATCGGATTTTTAAACTGAAATGGTTTGCTTCAAACATGTAAATATTTCGCTCGCGTTTTAACTTAGGATTTTTTAAAAATACAATTCTCTTATTCTTTTAATATTTTTTGAATATTTTTTTTCAGTTACTGACTGAAATTTGCTTCTATATAGTATACAGAAAATATTTCATAAAATAAAGCGTAAAAGTTAGAAAAACTGTAAGCTTTAGAGAGAGAAAATTTAAATAAATTTCAGAACGCAAAATATTCGTTATAATTTTCATTCATTTTTGACTGCAATTATGGGGAGTCCCGGTTAGGGCATGGTTGTTCTTCTGTGTGCTATCTGTCAGATGTGTGACTGTGCCCCCCTGTAGAAAGGGGCTGTGCAAGCAAATGTGGTGAGTGTGTAGCTAAGTCATACTCTTGGCCCTAGTTGACGCTACTTCAAAAACAAGAGACGCTCCTTTCGGTTTAAATCTACTGCTATATCAGCGGGGGGCTTGTCCATGGCAAGTGCCATAAGTAACAACAACAACAACAATTATTATTTTGAGATTTTTGAAACGGATTCAATTTATAATTTTGTGCTTACATCCAGAAAAATTAGTTGAGACATACAGAAAAAGTCTAAACAAACTATAGGTATTTAATTAATTACAAGTATTTGATTCATAATAGTTTAAATATTATTTGATTTATAATAATTTCACACTGTTTAATTAGGATATTTTAAGAAATATTTATTCAGTATTTTAATGAAAGACATAAGTAACAAGACATTAGGGACTTGGTTTTTAGGAAGTCCAATAATCAATATTTAAAAATCACGTTTTCAAATTAAAAACTTTAAAAAAGGAAAACTTTTTTATAAGACTACACTATTAATAAATTTGTATCAAAAAAGTTATTGCTGACGTATTGATAAAAATGTTTAGTTTTTAATCTACTTTTAGATACAAAATTTTAAAAAAATCATCTCATCTCTTTGATTAAGTAATTTAAAAATCCAGTAACTATAAAAAATAGTTTTTTGTGATATAGTTTTCTTGAAATATGCTGTTATGATTTTATTTTTAATTATTTTTTGTCGTCACTAATTTCAAAAGTTTATTTTTAAAATTGAAATGCATTAAATGTTATTACATTATTTCATTGATTTTCCAAAGAAACAAAAGAAATTGATTAAACTATTAATATAATTTTGAGTGTCATTTGATTCAGATATAGGATTTTAAATAAATAAAAGCATGAAATGGGATTTTGAAATAAGGATGCCAGCTCAGGTGTCGTCCTCATCATCTGGCAGCTGTTCAAAATTAAAGATGTCGTCCCAAAATAACCCAAGTGTTGCTTTACAACGGGACGCTAATATAACTAAACTAAACTTAACTGGAATGCAAATAATAATACAAAAAGACAGTTATGTGAAGACCAAAACAGCTATTGAAAATATTTACACAAAATTCAATATATTATAGATTCAATCATTTTTCACGAAATAAACAGGACATTTTAAACTAAAATGAAATAATATTTTATATAAACAATGAAAGTTAAACCAAACATATTTTTAAAGCAACTTTTGTTAGTGTCAAAAAATAGAATTTTTATATGAATTATTTTTTATTCGTTAAATTCAAATTATTATTCACTATTACAATAATCAGGATATCATGAAATATTTTCTTTAATTTACATCCAACTCACTAATATTGTTTGAAAGTATAGTGAAATAATAGCTAGATAAAAAATAGAATTTTTACGGGAATTATTTTTTATTCTTTAACTTCAAATTATTATTAACTATTACAATGATCAGGATACAGTGAAATATTTTTTTTTTCAAATTTACATCCAACTCACTAATATTGTATTAAAATATAGCGAAATAATAGATAAATTAGTAAATAAATGGTCACAATATTAATCTAGAATAGGGTTATCAAGAATGCTTAAGTGTTCAGAGCTTCAAAAATCTAGAACACTGGAAAATGAGGGAAAAATAGATTTTAAAAAGGTAACATAAAATATTTGTTTACAGACATTTTTTTAAAACTCCTGGGTACTAGAATTAAACCGGCTAATAACATTTTTGTAAGTGTAAAGGAAACAGAGGAGGAATAGTAATACAATTCGTTTTGATTTTAAAAAAGAAATTTTATTTCGCCGGAGTTGAGACTACATACATGGACATCAGACGTATAGCAAATTCAACGTATACTCTCCTTTTATCAAATGTCATTTAAAGCCCATATCATTATTTATTAATTAATTCGAATTCTGGTATTTCATAGTTTTTACTAATTTAATCAATAAATCGAAGAGTTTTTAACGAGGGAACTTAACTCGTTAAAAAATATTAAAAGGAAATCTGCTATGCATATTTCAATGTATCCTGCTAGAACATCATTTCTTGAACCGCCAAGCACCACGTGCTCGTGCAAGTTAAATTATATTTTTTATTCATTTTAATTTTGCTTCAATCAATGAGTCACTTTAGTATTGCAAACGATCAAAAAAACTTTGTCTCGCATTGATTGTTTAAAGAAATGTCACATTTCTTATTTATTTCATTTTACATAATCACGTGCCCGAAATGACAATTTTCTTGGTATTATTTGCTGTTGTCACTAACTTTTCTTTTTAATCAGCGCAATAGCAACACGTTACTAAAAGCTTATTTTATGAGATGCTCGTGCAGATAATAAAATTTTTATTTTTCGACTACGGATTTTTGTTGACGTCAAAAAACCTCATCCCCAAGAACAACATCATGTTCTGACATGATAATAATTATATTATTGATTTTTCGCATAACATATATGCGAAATATGTGCGAAATCATTTGCAAAAAAATAAGTAAATTGATTACTACCTAATTCGAGGACAAAATTCATTGAAATTTGTACACCTGTCCTTTATGAACAGTAAATAACATGGTTTGAAATATTCAAAAAATAGAGCAATTTAGAATATTATAATTATTAAAAAAATTCATTTACCTGATAATTAAATTTTTAAAATATTATCTATCATACTCAAGCATATTAAATTAAAATTATTATATTATAAAATTTCCTTTGAAACTTATTAATAGTTTAGATATACATAGATTATATATGTTTGTATACTAATATTGTTTATATATATTAATAGAGAAAAGATAAATATTAGATTATATATACTAGCATAATCTTTCTTTATTTTCTAAATATAACTCTTACATTGCTGTCTCTTCTTCATAAATATTTATCAAATTTATTGTTTATATATACTCTAATATTTATATTTTCTCAACTAATCTATACACAATATTAGTAGAAATATATATAATCTATGTTTATTTAAACTATTAATAATTCCTTCAATCAATCAATTTCGAGTTTTTAGTAGCAGTTTCAAAAGTATTATTGCACAAAAATGAATTTTTGAAATGAATGGAATTGAATGAATTGCATAGATATGAATGATTGAAATAATTTTAAAAATTATCCTCTTAATGACAACAATTTAATAGTGGCGTAGATTTCCCTAAAGCTGTGGCCATGTTTTTAAGTTTTTTTTTTTTTTTGCATAATTTTCATTAACAGATTAAGCTTTTGTCTGAAATCGAAACCAGTTTCGTTGTTTCGTAAAATATTTAATTACTTGATTCTCCTTTATTGTTGAAAATTAAATTTAAAGGATTCTATTTAATACATGTAAAGTTTGCAGAAACGAATAAAAAGGTGAAATAACGATTCAACGAAAACCGGGGAAAAAAGGGTTTTTTTTTTTTTTTTCGTTTTTAATATCGTCATAATGGAACTGATCTCCAATAGAAAGGTCTATAGTGAAAAGAACATAAGTAAGATAATTAAAATATGTGGCTTTGACTTTAATAAAACAATTCAACTAAATCACTGCAGTGAGAATCTAAAAAAACAATTTAATTGAAAAAAAGATTAAAATGAAATCTGCTATGCATATTTCAATGTATCATGTCAGAACATCATTTCTTGAACGGCCAAGCACCACGTGCTCGTGCAAGTTAAATTATATTTTTTATTCATTTTAATCGTTTCATCCAATGAGTCACTTTAGTATTGCAAGCGATCCAAAAGACTTTCTCTCACATTTATTGCTTTAAAAATAAAACATTTTCTATTTGTTCCATTTCATATAATCACGCGCTCAGAATGACATTTCTCTATGTTTTATTTGCTATAGTCATTAACTTTTTTTTAATCAGAGCTTTTGTAAATGTGATGGCATCACGTTATTAAAAGCTGATTTTTTGAGATGCTCATGCAGATAGTAAAATTTTTATTTTTCGAAAAAGGATTTTTGTTAACGCCAAAAACCTCATCCCAAGAACAGCATCATGTTCTGACATGATAATATAACCATCATTTTTGTCAAATCAGTAAGAGACTATTAATTAAATAAGATAACTAAATTTTAGCCCAACATTTCTTATTCACGGTTATTTAATAATATTCATGAATATAAATGCTTTTATTTCCAGCTGTAAACTTCCCCATCATGAACCATCGTTCCCAATACCTGACCAGAATCAATGGCATTTCTTTAGAGCATCGGGAGAAAAAGTATTATAGTATGTATATTTCATTCTTGACAAAAGGAATAAAAAAAATATCCAACTCCTTTTAACCCCCCTCAGTCACATTACCCCATAAATTCAAGCAGGACTCCCCCTTGGACCCATAACAGCTTCAAAGCCTTTGCTGCCTGTCAGAAGTTGAAATATTCTTTCTTGGGGGACGCGTCTTTGGGTTTGAAGGGTTAATGTAGCGTTAAGTTTTTTAAGCTACGTTTTGAGGTTAGAAAGGGTTGCTTTTTATGATAGTTATACATCTTTTGCTATTCACATTTATGTGTATTTTTAGTGCTGGCGATGAATAGCAAATGTTGTATTTGTCGTGACTAGGAAATATATAGCCTTATATTATGCGGGCATTCTTTTGTATTTTGTATAAGCGTTGCCGTCATTCTTTGTGGTGCATTTTATTTGAAAGTTTTTATAGGACAGGGGTTTGAACTTCAGAGATTTATTAAGAAAAGAATTTTCCGATAGATCAAAAGTGATAGAGCTGCATGATTCATTTTAGCGAATCATAAATTTTTCTGGCGTGAAAAAAAAAATATTTTTAAAATAAGGACGGTGGAGAGAAACGCTGCGAATCCAAACTCCTCCAGTTTGTTTTTTATGAATTTGTTTGATAAATGCAGACAGAAATGTTAAATGAGCTATGTATCAATACCTTTTCAATTGCTCCTTTTGTTTAATTTATTCGGGTGTTTCCGATAAGAAGAGGAAGTTTAAATATTTATAACGAAGACAAATTGTAGCAAGTTTTTTATACAGATTTTTTTAAATTTTAAATCAGAAAGGAAGTTTTTTAAATTTCTCTAATTATGATTTTTATCATGTCAGAACAGGATATATATATTTGGGAATGAGTTTTTCTGGCGTCAACAAAAATCCATAGGCAAAAAATAAAATTTTGATTAGCTGCAGGAGCAACTGAAAAAAAAATCATTTTTTTATAACGCGTTGCCATTGTATTTACAAAAGCTCCGATTTTTTTTTAAATAAGTTAAGCACTACAGCAAATAAGACCTAGAAAATGTCATTTTGAGCACGTGATTATATGAAATGAAATAAATAGTAAATGTGATATTTCTTTAAAACAATCAATGCGAGACAAAGTTTTTTGGATCATTTGCAATACCAAAGTGACTCATTCAATGAAAGAAATTAAAATGAATAAAAGTATAATTTATCTTGCACGAGCACTTGGTGCTTGGCCGTTCAAGAAATGATGTTCCGACATGATACAATGAAATATGCATAGCAGATATCATTTTAATCTTTTTTATGAATGTCCTTTTACATCACTACAGTTAGTATTCAACTGAAATGTGAAGTGAAAAGTCGAGTGAATGCATGTTTCATTTGTTAATTGATGCTAAACATATTTCGTAAAATTTGATCTGTTATCAACTACCCTTCTGCATAAAACTGTGGGCCTTGGGTAGATAGTGAACGCCTCAAGTGCTAAGTTTTTTATTTTCACACATGAGTGTTGTGGGTTTCATAGAGTAGTAAAGAAAATCCGCATTTGTGTATTACTCGCATGACATTGGTGAACACTAATTACGAAAGTCAATCATTAGAGCGAATCTTGCATTTTCCTGTTCGATCTTTTGGCTAATAATTAATATGCGGTTAGTGCACAAATAGATCAAAATCAAAAGTGTATTTTTGGAGCTATTTTTCCAGCTGACTGAAATAAAAATTTGGCTCAGACTAAAACTGTAATAAAAGATTAAAACGAGATCTGCTATGCATGTTTCATTGTATCATGTCAGGACATCATTTCTTGAACGGTCAAGCACCGCGTGCTCGTGCAAGTAAAATTATATTTTATTCATTTTCATTGTTTCATTGAATGAGTCACTTTAGCATTGCAAACGATCTGAAAAAAACTTCGTCTCGCATTTGCTGTTTAAAATTTCCTATTTATTTCTTTTCATATAATAGCGTGCTCAAAATGACATTTTTCTGGTTTTTATTTGCTGTAGTCATTAACTTACTTTTTTAATCGCAGCTTTTGTAAATGATATGGCTGATTTTTTGAGATGCTCGTGCGGATGATAAAATTTTTATTTTTCGCCTACGGATTTTTGTGGACACCAAAAACCTCATCACCAAAACAACATCTTGTTCTAACATGATAATAATGGCTAGATAATATACGAATAATGACAATTTCATTTATCTTAGTTGTTTTGCGTTTTGAATAACTGAGTTTAAATGTATGCAGAACTACGAACAGACAAACAGACAACTACGGGACAGATTTTATATCAAATTTGAATCGGATCTAAATTTAAGATTTTAAGTCTATGTGTGAAATTTAGTCTGTCTAGTCCTTTAAGTTGTGAAGTTATCAATTTTTTTGATAGAGAACAGGAAGGACACAAATAATTTCCTCACAAATAATTTCATTTAAAGTTTGATAAAATTCTATAAATTTAATATGAGCCATTATACACATCCATCCAGCTCAGAACTTTGTTCAAGTTATTTTGTTGACAGATAGACATAATTTCAAATAGTTCAAGTGATCTCCACAAAAACTTCAGGCATAATCTATAACAAATTTGTCATTCCAGAGACAATTAGTACAAAAGTTACGAAATATTAACTTTTGACGTGAATTCAATCGTGCCATCCTTGGAGAGTATTTTTGACAGTTAATTCTTCGCATGCAGTTAATAGATCAGGTATAATAATTCGAAAATCGAATTTATATTTTAAATACGTTTTTCACAATCGATTAAAACAAAGATTTCCCATAAAACTGAACTGGTAGTTGCAAAATACCATGCCAATTGATATATTTAAGTCATTGTGTTTTTCAATTTCCACCTTCACCTGTTTTTGAAACTATAGACGAATAGGCAGTCAATCCCTTAGTTGAATATGGTTCAAATTTTAATAGATATCTACACTATAGTACCAAATCTTACATTGATAGAAATCTGCAAATTTACGTACGTGTCTTATATCAAATTTCCACCATCTAGCTGCAAATGCCTTTTGAGTTATCTTTGTCACAGACATTTTTCACAAATGTGTTTTTCTAACTGTCTAAAATATGGAGATTTGATGATAACTATGCTTCCTCTACATTACGTATACGAAAAAGTAAAAAATATATTTTTCGGATTCAGAAAGGTTTAAAAATGTAGAGATTCGTTGAAATTTACAAGTCAACTTTTTGACAATTACAATACTTTTTTTGTGTGTGTGGAGTCATAGTGAGAAAATGAAAACTCAAATTTTTTTCTTCGAATTCGTCATTTTCACGTAGGCAGACCATCGTACAGCAAACCGCTTATGATGAAAATGATACAGTTTCCGAAAGCTGTCATTCTCAGTTTCGATGACAAATACTTCGTGATAAATATCCCGTGTAATCTCTGAGTGTCTAGACACACTTCTCTGAGAAAAGGGCTATTCATCATTCCTCTCCTCAATGTGATCTTTGTCAGCAAAAACATTAATATTGCACATTCGGTATCTGCACTCGACTTTGATATAAATAAGATAAACAGTGTAATTTTATATGCTAATTGGCGGATTTTTAAAGTGCTACTTGGCGGGATCTTTGAGATTGAGCTTTCTGAGGGGAAAAAATATTAATGGCACTTCTTTTTTAGAAAAAGGTTTCTGACACAGCTGCTCATGTCATGAGCCGAAACGAGAGTCATTTACATTACATTTGGTATTCGTTATCTCCGAATTTTCTTGTTTAATCTGTGGATTCTTTCACACGCTCTGATTTAGCTTCTATTTGGCGAATTCATCGCTCCTTTTGAAAGAGCTATCAGATATTTCTATAAAACAGATTGTCGTGAATTAGATGTAGCAGCGCACATTGGTTGGATGGATGGCCGAAATTTTATCTTCATATATTAACTATATAACTAGAAAGTACATTAATGATATTATCTGCTGATATTTATGTTACCATTAAAGTATATAATGCAGTTATTTTATAGAATACCTAGTTATTCCATGAAATAACTGATCGTGTCCGTTAAAGTGTGTAATATATTAATTTGACACTTTAATTAGTTATTCAATGAAATAACTAGGCATTCTATAAATTAACTAATGAGAGACAGTTAAAGTGTAAAAATAACAATTTATCTAAAAGGAAATAAGTAGGTATTCTATAAATAAACTAATGATAGAGAATTAAAAGGAAAAAGAAGCGATTTATCTAATTTATGCAGCGTATAAATGGCATTTATGGAAACGTACCATAAAATCATTTGTTACAACAAGGATTACTAAAATGACACTTGGAATTACAAAGAACATTATTTCTAAAACAAAAACATTGTTTGGTGACACACTGGGTTTACTCGAACATTTCTTAAATCCCTGACCAGTCCCTAAACTTTGAGCTGTAGCAACCGACCGGAGCGATATTTCTACATCCGGTACTTCTTCGATTTTAATTATTTTTTTGTTCGCAGACACTGAACTGGGATAGTGAACATAATTGTTTCATGCTGCCGTTTCTTGTGCCCAATTGGAAAAATCCTTCTTCGGTTATTTTTATGATGATAGCTAAAATAGATTTGGCATCACCTTTTCCTCTGTCAACTTCAGGCACTGGGATACGGACGGATATAGATTATTTTACACTTTAACGGGCTGCAGATCGTTATTATATGAAATAACTAGTTAAACCATGAAAGACGAGAGAGTTTTACAGTTTAACGGGCACGATCAGTTATTTCATGGAATAACTAGGTATTTTATAAAATAACTGCATTATATACTTTAACGCTAACATTTATAAATAAATATATACCTTTTAGGTAGTTAAGAGTTGATACATAGCCGTATTTGATAATTCGATAAAAATTCTGCAACAATAATGCCAATGTTGCTAACCCTCAAATGTTAAATAAAACAAAAATTATAAATAGTCTTGATGTTCAATTCAGTCTTTTAGAAAACACAATAGAGATTCTTAAAGGGTTCGTAGTCTTTTGAAAAGGTTAAACCATCTGCTCTCGAAAACATAATCCGTCATATAATTATTTACCTAATACGAGAACTTAATTATTGCTCCATAAAATAAAGACATATAGCTGTTTTAAGTGGAATTTAACCGAAAAATTTATTGATTATTTCTTAATATTCTATAAGTATTTTGAAAAGAAACATTTGAGTACAAAAAAGTAAACATATTTTATTTAAAACTCATTCAGTGTTATTCATTTGTATTGTCACGAAGACTGAATTAAAGACACGGATAGCTAGAAACAATTGCGTTTATTGGCACCAAGCAACTCGCTGGAGAATAGAATGAAGAACTGGGAAGAACTCAGCTTTTATGCATCTGGGAAACATTCGAGAATCATCTCGCTCGAATAGTAAAGAGTGTTCTAGAATCATCTCGATTTTAGAGAAATAATAAGATCAATTTTTAATTAAAATCTCAGTCTTTGGATAAAATGTACTGGCCGGGAATCTAACCAAGGGATTAGCATTCCCATGCTCTGCCAAGAGAGCCATGATGAATTATAACAGCCTTTCTTTTTGTGGCAATATGAATTGTCATATTTTTTTTAAATTATAATGATTTTAGAATTCAAAATTTTTAATGTGTTTAATAAATTTGATTTGAAATTTGTTCATTGCCATAATTGAGGAATTAGAAGCCATTCAATGACATTTTTGTATATAAATTTACCATTTTTTATTATTCATACAGCCAGGAAAGCCTGATTGGTAGGGTGTTGGAGTCGTATCCCTTAGGTTGCGTTCTTGAACCCCACCGACCGAAGACTACCCGTGTATTCGGTGATAGGCGCACCTATAAATATGTCGTGTTAACAAAGTTCTTTAATTCGAGAGTATTACCACTAGTGGTACGGGTTCAGATGTGATCGTTCTCTGATTTAGGTCTAAATTGCGGTCTATGAATGAAATGCATGAATGAAGTACGCCCCATAAAAAGGGATGTAAAGCGGTTAGTAATAAGACGTGCTTTTGGCTCTAGTTTATGCTACTAAAAAAACAAGAGAACCTCACTCGGCAGAAATTGCTAACTGATAACTGCCAGCGGTCATGTAAAAGTCTATAAGAAACATCTTGAATCCCAGAAAATCTATTTGGGACTTGCGTCTGTCTAATTGTTTGCGAACTAGATAATTCAATATATATATATATATATATATATATAT
>JAOUZG010001200.1:1332905-1347217 GCA_026289955.1 Argiope argentata
AAAATCACTCATGTAAATATCTGACGGAACAAAGAAAACGATTTGAATTTAAATAGCAACAAGGAAATTTTTATAAAAAATTATGCATGTGCGTGTGTGTGTGTGTAATGGTATTTAAAACTCTAATTTTAATTGTAATTAATTCCCCAAGTTCTGTCTTAATTTAGTTCATAGTAACTACATTTTAAACTTTAATTATTTCCTAGTCCATTGCCCTTTTTCTATTTAATAAATCAAATGAAGCATTATAGAGATAATAAGTAATTACTCCACACGCCGAGTGGATGGATAACAAATCACTGGTGTAAGTATTCTTTTTGAGGATTCCTTGGATGAATCACAAATCTCTGATTCCTGCCTTTCTCTTATCTAAAGACCAATATAAAATGAATACGTATAAGAATTCTTATCGGAAATTTACACTTGGGTGATTTATAAGAATATCATAGTATATAAGACCAGAGATAAATGTTTTGTCCGTTTTTGTAAACCTTCTGCTCTTGTGAAGAGCAGCGTACCTCTTGAAATGAAGGGGGAAAAAAACGAAATTAAACATTTCTCCATGATTTTTGGCTACGGCTCTGCAATCTGCTTCAAATTAAAATAATGATATGAATTACATTACATATATATGTATAAAAGATTTCAAAATTTGAGGGAAAAAATCCTCCCGTAACTGTCTAGTTGTTTCTTATGATATTAATCCTAATCAGCGTCTCTTGTTTTTGTAGTAGCGTCAACTAGGACCAAGAGTACGAAATTTGCTACTCACTCGTCTCATTCAATTGCAGAGCCCCTTTTTACAGGGAGGGCGGGGGGCACCTTCACACACCTTACAGATAGCACGCAGTAGAAAAACCGTGCCCGAACCAGGACTCAAACCCGCGATGTTCCGATCATGGAGAAGACGCGCTCTCCCTACGGCAGGACGAAAGCTCACCTAATAGCTAATTTGGCGTTGAAAAAATTACTTTTCTTCTTATTTTAAAATGTTATAAAAATCCGTTTCGCAATAATATTTTAAAGAATTAAAACGTAAAAGTTTGGAAACTCATATGAATTTAAATAAATTAACCATTTAAATGCGTTGGACGTAATTCCTTATTTTGGCACGATAAATGAGTAATTTTTTATCAAATAAAAAATGGAATTTTTTTCGGTTCATTATAATGTTTTGCAAACTCTATGCATCTTACATTTGTATTTCCGCTCGACGTGCTTGGCTTTAAAAAAAGTGAGATTTGAGGGACTTTAATTCAGCATTAACTGGTTAATATAAGTATTCTTTCCTGATATCAACTTTTATTTATCTTTCGTTTTTTAATAAGTGGAAATTTTTGTCATATTTTTATATTCTAAAACTTAGATGCAAAAAAGTTTTTTTTTTTTTAGATTTGAGATTATTTGTGCTAAGCCAAATAAATCTAATCCAAAGATTCATTTTGGCATCTAAGTCATAATGAGTTAAGCTCAAATATGTTTTTAAAATTTTGGGAGACCTATAAAACAAAGGAGATGACCACTATGCGAATAAACCATTAAATTCCACAATTTAAACTTCTTACCAAAGTGTTGAAAAGAAATTACTTCGAAGGACATATTTCAATCTCTCATATCAAATGTTCTAGGGCAACCGGTTTACTTTGCACACATATTCCTTGTTTATTACTAGAGACAATACAATTTTTTATATAAATCAAACTCTGTAAAATGATAGTGTATAATAAACAACAAGATAGTGAAAATATCTAACAAAATAAAATTATATGGCACCTTTGTACCAAAATATTCAACTATTATTTAAGCTCATTATAACAATAAAAATTATTTTGATTGAAGTCATTCCACTTGAGTACATATTAATTAAATTAATTTCCTATTAACATTTAATTGATTAAAATTGCATTTTATTAATTTTTCGCAGGTTAGAATTCAATCATTTTAGTAGTATAAGAATTCATGTGTTTCATCAAGTAGAATAAGAATTCATGTGTTTCATCAAGTAGAATAAGAATTCATGTGCTTCATCAAGTAGAATAAGAATTCATGTGTTTCATCAAGTAGAATAAGAATTCATGTGTTCTAAATAATTAAAATAAATATGGATCAACCTTTTTTAAAGAAATTGGATAGCCAATATTCCATGAAATTGGATCCAATGTGTTAATAAAATGATTAATAAAGGACTACAAGAATAATATATGGGTATCTTAATTACTTTCTTTCATAAACCAGCAGAATTAATTTAATGCAGTTATCCATAAGTCAAACATCTACAAATTTAAAATTATAAATATTTTGAAATTATCACACGTAAAAAGTAATAAAAGCAATGCATTAACATTGTAAAATTAAATTAATTAGCTTTGCATTAATATTGTAAAATTAAATTAATTAGTTTTGCATTAACAATGCAAAATTAAAAATAATTAGCATTGCATTAATGCATTTATTGAAAGTATTTTTTAAATTATATCGAGGATGATGAATTTGAGGATTATGTTTATGTATTGGACGATGAATTTGAATCTCATAAATTGAGTCTTTATTTTCGATAGGATAAGATCTTCCAATTTAATATTTCTTTATGAAATCAAAATTACGGATAAGAAATAATATAAGAAGAAAGTTTTATATCACTTAGTTTTTCAAAAAATAATAATTTTCCAGAATTTGGCCCTAAAAGCGCCAAAGTGGCAACCCTGTCTCCGATCTTTAGTCTCTTTCGTCCACAATTGAGACCCCGCGCACCTGTGGAAACATACATATCTCCCAAAAAAATCAACCACGTAAGAGTTCTTCCTTATTACCCTAATGATGGGTAACAGAAGCTCCCATTTCATCTTATTTTGACTCAAGGGAGGATTTTCCGTGAGCAAATCCATCATTTTCCAGCACTTAAAATCCGATGCATCATGAAAATGACGCTATGAAAAACGCAGAGAATATGATATTAAACAGAAGCTCTTTGGGAAAAAATCCGTCTTCTTCACCGAAAAACTGGAATTTTGCTCGAAATACTTTGATAGTTATGGATTAGGATGGAATATAAGACTTAAATTGGTTAGGGTCAAGATCAGTAATTGCCGGTTAGCTACGTGATGTCCATCAGCTGGACTTGAGGAAGCATATCACGCTATTTTCGTGGAATTATCTAGAAAAGAAAAAAAAATAAGCATCCATTTTAAGTATGTTTGACATAACATAAAGGATGATAATGGATTGATAATGGAAATACATACTTTCATGTATATGTTGTATTCATAGTGTGATAATTCGCGAACTCGTTGTATTTTCATCTCCTGTTACATCATTATGAAACTAATCAGTAATTATAATTGGATGTTAATACGAGTCTTCTTTAAGCTTTTGTGATATTTTCGTGTTATTAAAGTGTCAATTTATGTTTATTATTCTGTTTCCGGATGATTTAACTCTTTCGATAACGCCTAAATGTAAACGGAAACAAACTTTTTATTGTATTTAAGGATCTTCATTGAAAAAAATATGAAAATGAAAAAGGGGAATAAAAAAAAACATGGCTTTTGATGGATGATATTACAATATCACGTTCGGAAAAGAAAGGATTAGATATAATTTTATAAGTAATAAATTAAAAATACAATTTGTAAGAAAGTTATTATTCCTATTTAAAAACATGTTCTTGCTAAAGATCTGTGCTTTGAAAAGTCATTTCAAATTCAGTTAAAATTACATTTTTTGGAAACTTTAAAGCAAAAAATTTATTGTTTTTTAATTTTAGCATTACTTTTAATAACATTCTATATTATTGTGTGTTTGTTTGGTAAAAAAATTGGTAATTCACAAACAAAAAAAGTCGAAGTTTGAACATTTTCTTTTACACTTTTTTTAAAAGTTTGTTATATTAAATTGCAGTTTCCTTTAAAATATTTATTAAAGATATTGCCATAATAATGTGAGTGTAATTTTATTAAATAATTACATTTCGTTTTTCATATATGAATAGAAAATTGTTTTAAACAATGAAACGTTTAAATAAGTGTGTTTGTTTTTTAATTATTAAAAATTCCGATTTCTACATTTAATAATTAAAATGTATTCTTTTAATTATTAAAAATCCAAAAATTCTAATTCTTTACAAATTCTAATTGAATTTCCAGATCTTAGTTTTATAATTTTTAAAATTCATGTAATCGTTATTTTTATTAAGTTGTATAAAAAGTCAAGAAATAATTTGCAAAATGGAATAATTGTGTAAGATGTATTTTTTAATCTTAAAAATTGTTTTTAGTTCTTTATAAATCTTCTCATTTCTTCCTCTTTGAAAATTCTTTACAATTTGAAATGATTATATGATTTGGTTTTGAAATGTTTATTTATTATTCATATGAAAAAAAATCAACACACACATTTTCAATCTTATTCACCAGCAGAACATTTGCAGGAATAATAATTTCTCTTATTGTTTTATTTGACCGAAGCTTGCCCTAATAAAAATGTATCAGGCTACCTCTGTAATCGTTTATTTCATTATCAAAGAAGCTTTTCGCTATTAAACAGATACTTCCTTCGAAAGCTGAAAAAAAAAAAGCTCTTGAGGTTTAAGTTTATGCATAATTAGAAATTCTTTTTTATAAATATAGCTAAATAGGCATTTCAAGTTTACAATATTCAGAAAGAATCGGAGGAAAGAATTTAAAAAACCTACAAAATTCCTGTTGTAACTCACTGTCTAACAGTTTCCAGTTTTATTGAAAATCAAATGAAATTAATTCTATTCTTAATTTAAAAAATCGAAACGATTCAATTTTAAAATTAGAATTCCAAAATAAATGAAAGTTAAGGGAAAAAACAATGAAACGCGGAATATCTCTTTAAAATCAGATGAATTAAAACTATACTTTTTTTACTTAACTTTTCATGCATGTTGGGATCAATTTTAATCCAAAATGTTCTAGTGATGCATTGTCATATAATTTACTATTTTTTTATTGGAAATATGCTGTAGTATTCAAGTAATTTTTTAAAACTTGTAGCGGACGACATTTGACGTTAATACAGTTTTTTCAAATATTAATTCATTCAATTTTATTAGCTAATTAAAAACTTCTAGCCAAAAATCTTCATTTCTCCACCACCAAATAAAAAAAAATTAAGTTGGTTCCCCCCCCCCCACTCTAATGAGGCTTAACAGGTTTTCGGTTGATTATTTAAAACAATTACCTTTATTTTCTAAATTTTTGATGCATTTAAAATTAAACATTGTTAATTAATCGATTTTTCGGATTCCTTTTGAAGTACTTTCGAGTTAAAATAATAGAGAATAAAGAAAATTAAAAATTTCTAATATGTATTGCGTTATCCTAACTGGTATAGAAAATTCACGCATTCAATTGGCGTTGAAAATTCGACGCCTATTGAGTATGTTCTGATTTATTTTCAAAGGATACGAACTTGATTTTGGTTTTGCCATAATTTTTTGATATATTATTTCTATTAATTGTAATGATTTAATAAAAAGTAACTAAAATGGAATTTTTCTTTGTCGACCTAAGGACAAACTTACATTACTTTTTATATTACTTGTTTTCTATAAAATTGTCATTTTCAAAGAAATCTGAAAAGATGAGTCACTAAAACGAAGAACAAAAAAAATCTTTACAGATAAAAAAAATCCAGTCTTTGATAATAGCATCACCTGACAAAAATGTCTCGATTTATCTTTTATTTCTTTTTTCTCCCCTTTTCATTGAAAATGTAATTTCCTCAACAGTTCCACAACCATCTGGACCAAAAACATCAAGATTTCCATTTAGGTATCAAAGATCTCTTAGAGGTTAAAGATGACTAATCCTTCAGCTGCTGTTATGACTAATATCATCCTCATGACTCGACAACAGTCCTCACAGCTGCCCCTTTGTCAGCTCGCACTTCATTTTTTTGCACTCACGCCGATCCATCAGCCATTGGAATCCAATATGAAGGGGGGTCCAAATGTCCCCATCTTAGCCACCCCACTATTCAAAAAATTCGCAAAAAAGGGATTGCAAAAAAAGGGGTGATCATGGCCCTAAACAGTTTTTACAAGACCACCCTTTGATCACCTAATGGAATACTTTGCCCTGGTTCCATTTGTGCACAATGGCCATTGTTGAAAGTACACCGTTTCTGATGAATAAGACCGAATGTGGAAAATGAGAAGCAAAAAAATATGAGTACTTTTTTATTATTATTATTATTATCATTCACGGTCATTCTGCTTTTAAGCGGTGAATGGCAGATCTTGACAGTGAAAGGGTATTCACCGAACCTTTTTACTTGTACCTGAACCCGAATAAAGTACACAGCGAAAAAGGCTATTTAGGTTGAGAGTAGATAGTTCTGCGAAGGGCTGTTTTTCATATGAATGACTCTTCGAATGAATAATAACCATCTTAAATAAGTTTTGACCTTAAATGACTTTTATTGCCTGGTAAAACAGTATGATAACAAGAGCATCAAAATGATCTTAATGGAATATTTAAAAAACAAGAAATGACATACTTTGAAAATTTAAAAAGACATCATAAGGCTTAAAGATATCAATTGCCTTTGCATGTAATTTTAAAACGAAAAGCTGCTTCAACTCTTTTTTTAAGCTTATTATTTAACATTTAGCATATCTTACTATAAGTAAGAGAATATGAATGTATCCTCTTATTGAATGTATATATTTCGTCCTAAATTTTAAAAAATTGCTCTTATTTGTTATCTAAAAAATATTAAAGTTTTAACTTTTCAGTTCTTATTGTCTGGTAAAATTTGTATGATAACAAGAATATCGGAAATTATCACATTAAAAAATCAAAATAATAAGAAATGGTATATTTTGAAGTATTTATTGCAAAATAATATTAATTAATTTTGAATGAAATTTTTAAACAAATAGCTGGCTTAGAATTGTTTTAACATCATTTAATAGTATGCATATCTTAACATAAATAAATGGATATGAATATATAATCAATATACATTAAAAAAATATGCAGTTTAACCATCTAAGACAAGATAAATAATACTATAGAACGTCCAATAATATAATTAAATAACCATAATAATTAATTAAAAATTAACCAAAGTGATATCGTTTTTCCATAATAATATAGTTACAAATTATTCTGCAAGAAATATTCTTATATCAGCTTTAAATTCGAAATTTTACCTTTTTGATCATAGTAATTTGAATTAGGTGCAATTTTTTAATTCGTGTTATTTTTTAAATTTTTCATAAATTATTTAATTACGTACAATTTTTATTTATTGAATAGATGCTGACGATTTTAACATAAAATTTTTTATTCATTCTCTGTTACTAAGAAGCGAAAAGACATCGAATCACTCTACTTTTATTTTTTTAACATTTATTTTTAACTTTATTTTTTTAAAATGTTATTGTCAACGATTTATTAGCTTAAAAATAATTTATATGATATTTAAAATAATATTTTTATTGTTGAAGAACAAGAAGAATACAAATGATGAGCTGTTGCCAAAACTCTTTAGCAGAATTTTGGAAAAATAATTTTTAAACAATTAAAAGCCGACTATTAGCAATTTGCATAAGGAACAACTATTGATTCGGTTTATTAATTTGAAGAAAATTAGCTATCACTAATTGAATCGTTTGGTTCAATCCATATACTCAATTTAACTTAAAAGAATTTCAGACGATAAAAGTATTTTGTATATTATTTTATTTTATAAGCAAGAATAGTTTTCTCATTAAAAAGGTTAACCATGAAAATATTTTTATCATATGGAAAGCCTGATAAAAGGAAAGTTTCTTAAGCTTTTTTTTCAATTCAATCTGTAACTGAGTATGTCTTTACAGTGCAAAATTGTAAATTAGACTTTTTCTGGGAAATATTTTTTTTCTTTGTGAATATGCATTTGGAATATATTTACATAACTGCATCGTGTTTAAATTTTTAGTAGCAAAAAATTGGCATCATTACAAAAATATTATAAGAGTATAATTAATGAATTTGACAAATTATCAAACCCATACTTTTATACTGAAAATTATACATAAAAGTGATCTACTATGTTAAATTCTTACAAGATTAGATAGTAATGTCTAACAAATAAATGGTCTTTAAATATCTTTCATATCATATTGAATATGTTTTATTAAGTGCATTCGTTAAGAATTCAATTGGCAAAAGGGATTTTTCTTGGTCTTTAAAGAGTAATTAAGACCAGAAGATTCCGTATTCAATTGATATTTCTTCTGGAAATCAACCAAGTACATGAAGCTTATATGAAATACTAAATCAATGGATTTCACGTTGATTTGGTGTGAAAATATGGAGAGTAAGATCTCATACAAATATCATTCAAACCATGTCATCCCAGTTTCAATGGCAATAAGATGTCTAGTTAGAGTCTAAACTGGAATAATTTAAGAAAATTCATCGTTAATTAATTAATAAATTACTTATTTTTCATTCATTTTTACCATTCATTCTTTAATAATCTTATTTTTACTCATTATTTAATATAATTATTTATTTATTCTTCACTCATTATTATAATATTTTAAATAATCCTTCATAATTTTTTATTATTATTCATTCATTATTTATTCTTTACTCTTTCATTAATTTTATCTCATTTTTTGAAATATTATCTCACTGATAATTTTTTTTTAATTTCAAGAAAAATTTTCAAAAAGAAATATCAGTAGTCTGTTATTAATTTTAGAATTATTTTTAAATGCATATTCTTCATCCTTTAATCTAATTATTTATTCTTCATTCTGTTATGATAATTGACTAATTATTCATCATTAATTATTATTCATTCATCCTTTAATATCGTTTTTTTTTCATTAATCTCAGTTTCTAAAATGCTCTTTCAGATAAAATCTCTTTATTTTTAATTTCATTAAAATCTCTGAATAAAACATATCGGCAGTCTGTCACTAATTTTGAAGTCAGTTTTTTTTTAATTAGATTTTTTAAAACAAGAAAAAAGTTAAATTTTCTAGAAAACAAACAAAATCGTGTAATATTTCTATTGTTAAGTATCCTTTAATTTTTTTTAAAAAAAAAAGACTAAAATCTGTATGTTTTTATTTATTATTTGCAAGTCCTTATATATAATTGTTTAAAATACTCTTTTTTAAAAAAAATCAGCAAGAAAAATTAATTGTAGCACCCATAACATTTTTTATTTTTTATCTTTTCCTTTGATATTAATTTGAATCCATCATCTTTTTTCCATTATTTTATAAAAAAACATTTAACTCATAAGATTAGTAAAAGATAGCCAGATAAAAGAATAAGATGTTTATGCATGGTTTATAATATTTTCCAGCACTTTAAAATTACTCCGTAATCCCATTAATTTCATCAAACACTTGTTTCAACTTCTTTTCAATTTTTCCGCTGCCAAACGATTTTAAAAAGCTGTTGTGTGACTCATGCTACTAGCTCTCTTTTAACCATAATTCTATCTGAAGCCGTTAACGTAGAGCGGCAGGCGATAAATTTTATACCCAGGGATTGTTTAAAAAACTCGAAATGTCACACACATTGCAACAGAGGGAGAAAATCCATGACCAACAGCTGCTATAATTCAGGATTTCGTATAAACCAAACGAAATCCGCAACTAATTGACCTTGAAGGGGACAGTTTGTTTTCGGTATTTCGGCGTTTACTTTAACAGAAATTCATTGTTTCAGACCTTTTAAAATTTACTTTCTTCAGTGAACGGACCACCCAAGGTTCCAAATGGTTTAAATGCTTAAACAAATATCTTCAAAGAACTATTTGCGCTTTGAGTCATTTAGTAAAACAATGCACTGTGGCTTTGGCAGAAGCCATAATTTTTTTCTTCTGAAACATCTCTAGACAAAACTAGGAATAGGCAAGCTGTTAAAACAAAAGAGTCAAATCTATCGCAGGTAACAATTTAAAATTACTCGCAGTATTACATTTTTCATGGTCATACTAGCATCATTTTAAGATACAACCATGATGTTACATAATAATAATAATTTAGGTGATGTTTTGTGGTAAATTAAATTAATTAGTTAATTATTTAATTTTAATTATTTCAAGTCATTAATTATTTCGAGTCACAATTTTATAAATATACTTAAAAATGGAATTTTTTTATCTCAAATATTACCTACTTTATATTCTTTATTAAACTTAAATATTACCTACTTTATATTCTTTATTTATTATAGACAGTTAGTTTATTATTCACTAACTGTCTTTGATATCCAGTTCATTAGCTGGAATTATTGGGTAAGAAACATTTCGAAAGAATCTTTTGTAGGCAACAATGCTAATGTCTTCGGCAACAAAATAACTTTAAGCTAAAAAAATAAAAATGAAACTAATTTTTAATTAAAATTTTAATAACTCACACTATTTTAAAAGTCTTATGCAGTTTTTTTCTTTCATTGTGCTATAAGCTTTCTTAATTTTCCATTCATTTCTCTCAAAATTTGACGCATAATTTTAAAATGAAAGCAAATAAAATAACTAATAAAATTAATTTTAAAAGAAAAGCAAATATAATAACTTTCTTACTTTCTTATTAATTCGAAACGAGTTCATAGGTAAAATCATTCTGCAATAAACTTTTGAATATACTGTAAAAATTATTTTAATGTTTGCATACAATAAGAAGAGGATCATTCGATAAAAAAAATTTCTGATTATATAAAAAATAGTCGAAGAACTTTGGTACGAAAGCAAAGCATCTAGTGAAAAGAATAATAATATAAAATTGTTTTAATTGAGTAGAATATTTTAGAAAAAGTCATATTTGCTTATTTCTGAAATTAAATGTTAGCTGCAATTGCCGAAGTATTCAAAACAAAATTAAGTATTTTTTAAACAGGAATATATTAAGTATGGAGAAATAAATTGAATTTTCATAATTTAATAAATAACAATAAAAAAACGGATTTAAATATTAGTAGCAACAATGAAAACAATTTGTTTCATTCAAAACAAAGAAAATGTTATTGCTAAATATGCTTAAAGATATTTTTAAAGATTAATTAAATATGAAAAAAAGAAGAATTTTATAGCAATTGAAATGGCATCTTTGAAAATATGATTTTTTGAACTTGAGACGGTGAAAAATCATTTTTGTGAAAAAATATTTTTGAAAGTTGTCAGGTATAAACATTAGAACTCAACTTAGTTTTTAAATAACTAAAATTCTAGAAAAAATTTCACTAAAAAAATCCTTCCAATGTGTATGTTCCTGCCCTTCAAAATATGTGTGACATATTTGATAGCTTTTATTGGAACAATCTAGCATATAGAGCGCCAACAAGCAGACACAATCGCCTTTATCATTAGTAGATTATTATAAATATTTTTTGTAAATATATTTATATGTACTTCTAACCACGCTATGGAAATAAAATTTAACTAATTAAAAAGCAATCGGATATTTTGCTATTATGATGGGAAAATATTAAATTAATTTATTGCACAAAATTTCAGCATTTCATCGCATGAAGAATCAATATAATATCCTTAATAAATTGTTGTATTTATAGCATCACAGAAATCGTTATATATATAAAAATTAAACAAAAGAAGTGCTATATTTTGCGAGCTCAACAGTTACATATGTATTGTTGTTTTTTCTTATGGCACTTGGCATGGAAAGCCTCCTGTGGTAGTCAGCGATTTCATCCTAATCATCGTCTCTTGTTTTGTTGTAGCGCCAACTAGGGCCAAAAATACGATTTTTGCTACTCATTCATCACATATTCGCGTGCAAAGGCCCTTTTTACAGGGGGGGGGCACATTTATATCCCTTACAGATAGAACACAGAAGAATAAACATTCCCGAAGCGGAACGCCCAGATCACGAGAAAGACGCGCTCCCCTATGCAGATACATATGCTGGCGCAGATACATATGTTCTCTCGTTAGAGCACAACGGAATTCAGGAGAAGAAATGCCACCTCAAGTATCATCCTTATCTTTGAACCACAGATAAAAATTAAATTTTCAAAAAACTGAGTTGTCCTGATGGTGATTTTGATTTCTTGAAAGAAGAGTTCCAACTTCGAAATTTGATTTTATTGAAAGGCTATCCCGTAAAGGTGCTTGATATGCCTTATCAGATCCAAATTCCCTTCCTATTGTGTGGCATGAAAGTTAAGAGGGGAAGAGAGAATCAGCTCGGTTGTCACCCTTTTCATTGAACTACAGCTTAAAATTACAGGCTGCACCATAAAATCGCTCCCGTTTTTGTTTCAAAACAAACCGTTGACTCAAGAAAAATAAAGGATGCTAAAAAATTCAACAATACTCTACTTGGAATTATTGACCCTGGCTGAATGCTTATGATTTTGATTATATGATTTTTTTTATTCATGCATAACTTTAAATTCTACATAATTACAAATATTTATCTATCTTTTATTCTTCGTTCTAGAATGTATTTGGTTCACTAGAAAATATTAAATAACTTTTTTCCATTATTCTTCTATTAGGAAAGATTTAAGGGAACTTCTATTTAGAGATTAAATTATTAAAAAAAAGTATATGTTTTAAAATTGTTTTTGCAGTAAAAGCATTTTTATGCAAGATTTTTATTAAAGATATTTCATTTTTTCATTGACATTTTCCACATCTTAGTTCTTGGACCATTTTTCATTCGAACTATCAAAAATTAAAAAATCTGTCTGATCAAAATACATGTGGCTTATATCTAAACCAAATTTGAAAATCTGTTCAAGTGCTATAGCTCCATGTCTTCAGCAATTCCAATTTATTTGGCTAAACAGACACAAATTCCTATTTGTTTTCGCATATAAAAAATATGCATAGCGTACAATAAATACCACTCACTCCTACTAATAATAACAACCCCCCTCTTCAGATTTGCTTGCTTTCTTAGACTTTTCCGTGTCCTCCAAAAAAAAAAAGAAAGAAAGAAATCCGTTTTTGATTATATCTAATATTTTGACTGCATGTATGGAACTATAATAGGCCAAAAAAATATTATAATTTTTTCTGTACTTATTAAACCATATTTCAGTGCTTTTTTCGTATTTGATGACTATGAAATTTGCATGAAATATACATGATTGTAGTTAAAACTTAATTCTCTTGTTTATAAAGGTAGCTGCAAAAATGTTGTGATAAAAGTTAATATCGTCATTTTTATAATCTGAGTAATGTAAAAACTGTTTTTTTTTTTCAGATAGTAGTAAAATTAATAAATAAAGCTTCAAAATTACTAAATATGAAAGCCTTATATTTTTTGTTACAAACTTTCATTTAGCATGACTTACTTTCTTAATAATAAGTATAAATTTTCTGAATAAAAATTTCTTCTTTTTTTTAATTTTAATAAAATTTTTAAAGACTTTATAAATTGAAATTTATGGGAATCAAGTTTCCTTTTACTCGCTGATTTTATCTTTCAAAAATATATATAGATGGCAGCACCAGCTGTATATATTGCTTGTATTTTAATTTTCGTGAATTTTTGCCGAGTTAAAAGAGACCGAAATTTTTACGTATCGTTTATATAAATAAACAAATCATGTTCATTTAAAAATTTCTCTGTACTTGAAATTATATTGAAAAGAATATTTAATGCGTAAAGTTAATGAAACTTAAAAACAGATTATTTTAGTAAATTTAGCGACTGTTGGTAAATAAAACGTGTTATCAGAGGAAAATCCGATATATATCCTCTAGGAATACATAAATATACACAAAGGATATATTTAAATATCCCAAAAGATAAAAAAAAATTACTATTATCGTACGCTAGACAGAATATTGATGCTCTTTTAAAACAGGTCTTAGGTGTATTAAAATATTACATTAATGTTTGTAAGAATTCAATACAAACATATAATAATATCATTGACGTAATTTTAAAGAAGGTACGATGCTTTTTTTTAATTATATAGCCTGTATCATAAAAATATTGCATATCTAGTAGTAATATCGCAGATTAATATTTTAAATTATTTTTTTCAGTATAATAGAATTTGCTGTAAGTAGAAAAATTGGATCGCTAATTTTTTTTCACAACATACATCTGATTTTTCAAGCTTAAAATAATGCAATCTTATTTTAAGATTGTGAACACAAAATTTTCATGAAATAGTTATGACTGAGAGGTCTGTGAAGCTTACGATAAAAAAAAAGCAATTAATTTAGTTTCACACGAATTAAAACGAAACTTCGAACGAAACTAAAATTTTAATATTTTAAATAAATATTTGTAATAAGAGTTATTTTACAAATATATGAACAAATTAAAATTAGTTTCCCATGAAAGCATT
>JAOUZG010001200.1:1397217-1429339 GCA_026289955.1 Argiope argentata
TATATATAACATTACTAAACGATATTCTTTCTCTTCCGCCTCCCTGAAAGGGAAAAACTTTTTCCCTGCAACCACTGTAGCAGCGTTTGGATGGTGGAATTTACTGACGCGTGGAATAACAAAAAATAAGCCGTTGGAGGGAGGGGGGAGGGAATTTACGTTAATGGAATCTAAAGCATTATGTGGGGGAATGAGTAGGGGACAGAAGCAGGCCCGAAACCTTTCCCGGCTGATGTCGTGGGAACGGAGCAAAAAATTCTTCTAAACTACCCCCTGCATTCGCAAAAGGGGGGGGAACGAAAATGAAAGGAGCAGAAACACCCTCTGCTACCCCTCTCTTCCGTTCCCCGTCGGTTCGAGTTCTCTGTCCATGGGGGCGGCGAAAACGAGTGGGGAGGTGGTGTGGATGAATTTGAGGAGGAAAAAAAAGATCACCACCTCCGACAGGTAGCCAGTAGGGATATTTGGAGTGGAATTAGAATGCCCTTACTTTCGAAATTATTTTTTTTAAGAAAGAGTGAAATATTATTATAGATTTATGAAATATTGAATAGCATTATGCATGCTGAAAATTTGTTGGAATTAAGAATATTTTTAATACTGTATTTAATAATTAATATAAATAGAATCCCATTATCAATACCATTATTCATTTTATTGATAATTTCATGTCACTTTAGAGAAATTAAATTTAAATGCTCAGTAGTATAAAAAAAATCTGCTTATCTTGGATAAGTGATGTACAAACTTTTATTAGACGAAGCATTTCTCTCCCAAAAGTAGAGAAACGAAAACTGGTAGACCAATATAATTTATTATTCAATAAGATTAAATAATTATTATTTGATTAAAATTCAGTAAGAACTCGAAAAATATTACTTTAAAATTTATTTTATTGCAAAGAATAATTTTTTAAAAGATAAACATAACTTGATTCAAATAAGGATGTATTAATTATACTCGTATTTTAAATTATATTATCATTTTAAACTCTAATACAGACCAGATAGGAACTTAAGAACATTGGAAATGTTCTTATTCCATTTATAAACTTATTTTTAGTTCGATTATTATAATATTACGCTCAGATATGTTTTAATATATACATAGTTCATAGAAGGTTTTTAGAACGGTTTCGACAAAGAATTTTGTTTTCCAAGAGCAGATGTTTTGAAATAAAAATTCTGGCAACGATATACTATTTAAAAAGAGAGATATCGTTTGCTACTTTCAAATTTATTCATATATATCTAAATCGCAGAAGGTTTTTAGAACAGTTTCGATAAAGAATTTTATTTTCAAAGAGCAGGTGTTTTGAAATAAAAATTCTGGCAACAACATATAATAATTATTTTTTAAATATCGTTTGCTACTTTCAAATTTATTCTTCTTTCAAAACATCGCATAGAAACAAACTGTGGTTTGTAGGATATTCTTTTGGACTATTCGAAAAGAAATCTTCCCGTTCCACAGTTTTAAAAATGTTGTGAAAGGAAAGATATCAATATTTCTAGCTACAAAATAAGCAATGTTATAAATCTTAAACGGGAAGGGAAAAAAACATTAATCTACATGGAAAGAAAACTGCAAACGATTATTGAAAAGAGTAAGTACTATTTCAAATGTTTTGAAAGTGAAAACATTGGTGCAACAGAAAGCCCGCCATCGTAGAAATCAAATGTAAAATATATCTCCTAGTCATTTAATTGTATCTTTCCATAGTAACATATTTTATTAATTTTTTCAGCAATAATTCCTTTGATAAAATAGCTGTTGCTTTTCAATGATTGTGTGATAATTTTATAATATACAACTTGTTATAATTGTGCTGTTGAAACTAATGTTCAGTCAGGTTATTATAATGATTTATGTACAATGAGTCAGTGTGTCCACGCAATAAATTTACGAAGTTATAATTTTGTGAACCATTTTTGCATTACTTTAATAAGCATTTCTTTATTCATCATAAAAAGTTTCTTACCATTTTTATAAACAATTTCAAATTGTGTTGATTCAATTATCAACACAAATTGAATAAATATTTATTCTACTAGTAATTATTTTTGAATTTAACAAATTCAGTTATTTTTTTTCAATATAAATATTTGAGGATATTTAAGTTATTAATGATGACTTCTAATGCTAAGCAACTGATAATTAATTGCTATATTTTTGTTAAACCACTTTTTCAATTCTTATTTAAATATCTGCCTATGCATTTCTGTTTCAAAATGTTTAAAATACATTTTGAAAAAAAAAAAAATCTCACCTTCAAAATAAAATTAACGGATCATTGTTAAAGCTAAAAAAAAAAAAAAATCTTTACAAAATGTGGGACATTTTCAATTTTTTTAACAAAATATTATTTTAAACCTGTCAAGTAGCCTGCAAGAACAAAAATAGATTCAGAGAAGTAAGAGATGGTCAGACAAGAAAGTAAAACAAAGTTTCAAACAAATCAATGAGTGTTAATTATGATTTTTTTAAAAATTGAAAATGACTACAAGTACAATGAGATAAGCTTTGGCAATTTTTTTTTACTTTAATAATAAAGATGCTCTTTCTAATATTCAAATTCAATAGTAAGATAAAGAAGAAGAAAAACTTAAAAGAGTGTAACTGTTCAGAAATGAAATTTTTAGTATTCAATTAAAAATAAAGTACATTGACGATAATGTAAAATTCTTAATATCACAAGAATGAAGAACCAATATATATAAGTGATTTACTATGGCTATGAAATTTGATATAAAATGTGTAAATTGCTTCGAATTCCTACAGAAATTTATGAAAAAGCAGAGATCTAAAGCCCTGGAATCGATTAATATTGCTATGTGATCATTCCAATTTGTATAGAACCTCATAAACGAATAAATAGCCATAACAAGAATGATTTGATACTATAAAGAATTGCTCAAATTTATAAAGAGCCTAGGAACGAATAAACAATCATTGGTGTGTTAATGCTATGAAGTGCAGGCATTTATATGCTATGACTTGGAAGAATAAAGAAGTAAAACACATGAATGGTGTGATATCATCATTAATCTCTCGATTTCGTATCGAATCACATGAGAGAATAAAGAAATACTGTTCAAGAATCGACTGATATGGCTATGAAATCATTCAATTCGTATAGAATCTCGTAAACGGATAGGGGACCAATACATGATAGATATGATATCGCTGTAAATCTCTCTTATTCACACATAAACTCTTGACAGAATTTTAAAAAATGCACACAAATTGTTGATAATGCTATGAATCATTCGAATTTGTACAGAATCACTTGAAAGAATGCAGAACTAATACACAAAATTCGTTTGATATCGTTATGAATCGCTAAAATTCATATCGAATCACACGAAAGAATAAATACTCAATAAACAAGAATCGCTTGATACCAATGCATTATTTAAATTCGTACAGAATCTATGAAAACAAAACGTGTCGATGGAAAAACACTTCAGCCGTAGCCAAATGTTTCGAAAAATTCGAATTCGTACTGAATTTCACATGTGAATTATTCATGTGTAATGTTCATGTAACTGTTATGTTTATTATAATCCTTCTTACAGAATTTCATGTTTACATCACTTTAAAATGTGACCAATCAATACACAAAAATTGTTTTTTTCTCGATCTACGAACATAAATTTCAAGACGAAACGAAATTTCGGATTTATTTTTCATCACAATAAGCACAACAGAATACATAATTAAATGTTTCTCTTAATATGTATCAATTTTTGACATACATATTAAGTGCATGTCAAAAATAGAGTGTGGATAGAATTTTTGCGTCTTATGTACAATTTTAGTACTTTATTTTGGTAGATATGTGGGGTTTATTGGCACAAGGGCAAGTAAGGCCATTCTGTGCCAGTCATATAGTTTGGTTTACCTTATTTTGGAAGATAATATTGTTGAAATATAAGAATTTACATAAGTCTACAATCAGAAGGAAATTCTGTCATGTATCTACCGGGATTTTTTGGTTAATATAATTAAAATTATTCGGATTCATGTGAAACCTCATGGAAGTACAGTATCTCGATAATACTCTAGATAAAGAAAATTTAACTAGAAGAATGAAAAAATCTACTTTGAAATTCTGTCCTATATTTACTAGGATTTGTTGGTTAATTAAAATTATTCAGATTCATATGAAACCTCATGGAAAGTACAGTATGTCAATAATACTCTAGATCAGGGGTTCTCAAAAGGTGGGTCGTGACTCCCAGAGGGGGCGCGAGATGTGGAAGAAAAGTTTAAAGAAAATTAATTTATTGCTGCAGTTTTCATCTTAAAAAAAAGAATACACATGAAGCTTTTAATACAAATACAATTTGGGTTTTGTATTCTATTAGTTAATGGGATGCATGAGCTTGTTTGGAATGAACCATTTTTTTAATGTCTGGAATGAGCTTTGTAACGCACAAAATAATGTCATTTGCTAGAGTCAAACGATTTCTTGATTTTGTTTTTAAATTTATCATTATGGAAAATCGTTGTTCGCAGTTGTAATATGAAGAAAATTGCATCAAAGTTTTTTAATGCTGTTGTGGACAGTTCTTGGTATTCCTTTTTGATACGTATCTAAAATTTGTCGATATAAGCTTTGTTAAAAGTTACTTTAGCTGACTGATCACTTGAAATCTCTATTACTTGATCACGATGACGGACACTTAGCTCAGCTTTTGTTACGGCTTGCTCACTAAACGAATTGATTATCCAAATAATCCCAATCATATCCTTAGCTGGAATGCTATCTGTAAACTGTTCAATCAAAATTTCTAGATGAGATAATACTAGTAAGGAGAAATGTGAAGTGTCAAGGGATGTGGCGCCAATACCTGACACATACTCTACGAACTCTAGAGTAAGTGTAAAGTTTTCGAATTTTTTGTCTAAACTTTAGACAGAGTTAAAGCTTTAAGGGGGGGGGGTCGCCAAAATACTTAGCCTAAAAAGGGGGTCGCAATGTCTAAAAGTTTGAGAACCCCTTCTCTAGATGAAGAAAATTTAACTAGAAGGATGAAAAAATCTACGTATATGCTCACGCGTATACTTGTTTTCACAATTTAGAAATCATTCACAGAATATCTTTAAATCATCAGTCTTCATAGTTCAAAATTAAGTAAAACCATTCAACGACATGCTTAATATACTAACGCGTATCTCAAGTCATGAGGACTCTCTGTTTACTCAGATATCTTAAAGAAAAACACGAGTCGAAACGACTCAGATAAAGGAATAAGTATCCCTTAATCCCACAATCAATACCTAATGAGCCTCCCGGAGACGAGATGAACCACCGCCGTGGAAATGGACCAGAAAACAGATACCAATCTCTGCTGGTTCCTCTTCCCTCCGGGCTGTATCTTCAAGTCAGTAATAACCTTACTTCCCTTCCCCCCTCCCATCATCTTCTAGCAGGGGGGAACACCCCAGGGTAGGCACGGCACTGAAGTGAATGGATGCTTCTGGCATATAAGCAGAGCCGAGAGAAGCAGAGCCGTGGGAAAGGTTAGAACGGAAATTGCATTAATTGGAGACGCACTGCCAAGCGCGTGCCTTTGCACTGCTTCTCCCCCCTCCTCCTTTTGGGATGAAGGAGGGGGGGGGGGTTCGAACGCACAGCAGTGACACACTCTGAGAGCGTGGGAAACGGTTACCGCCACCACTTCCTTTGCATTCTTTTCTATTCTTCCGTAACAACAACGCAGGGTTCTCTCTCTTTTTTTCTTTTATTTTGTTCGCTTGGCATCCCCTCAGTCTCGTCGTACCTGGGATGTAGGGGAATGTTCACAAAAGGGAGTTAGGATCGTTTGGCGGTGTGCGTAGGGGTTTGAGGGACAATGTGTAGTGGGGGGGGGGGGGCATTTCGATAGGGTGGCTGCTGCACACTGGGCAGGGCGGCGGCTGTCCACTTGTTGCCTGTGCGGTGTGGCAATAAAATATAAGTAAAACAGGAGGATAGAATTGTGGTATACCTGAGGTCAGGGAAGGGTGATCGCTTAGAATAGCAGATTTTTTTTTCCTTCTAATTTTTGAAGGATGGGGGTGAAAGTGATTGTTATCGTTTGAAGTTCGACAGGAAACAGAAAATTATTGGGTTGTTCGAAAAGTCATTTCGTTTTTTTTGGTGAAAATGAAAGACGATCCTCGTATAATGAATAATTATTTTATTAAATTATATATCGCCCATTCTGATCCAAAACCTTTTGCCATCTTTCTGGTAGAGGCATGATTCCACGCTCATAAAATTTTTGGTATTTGCTGGCAAAAAACTAATCCAAGGTGATTTTTGACGTCTTCATTTGAGACTAAGGTTTTACCGTCCAAAAAATTTTGCATTGACCGGAACAAATAATAATCTGAAGGAACCAGATCTGGATAATATGGTGGAGTGGATCATTTTTGTGACATTTGAGGAGCGAATCACAGACTGCAATGCGACAACACAAATTTCTCTCCGTGAGGACATGGAGAACTCAAATATCGAGCTTCGAGGTTAAACCCAGGCCTTTCAGGTGGTCATAAACAGTTGAATTCAATAAATTTAAACTCTCGCCGATCTCACGTGTTGTTGTTCGCCGGTTTGCATCAACTATTACCTTTATCGTGTCTTTATCAGCTTCAACCGGCCATCCGGAACGTGGTGCATCTTCGACATCAAAATGGCCGGATCGAAATTTTGTAAACCAGTTCTGACACTGTCGTATTGTCAACGCATCTTCTCCATACACATCGGTTAATTTCTTTCTGGCTTGAACAGCATTTTTACCTTTCCTACAGGAAAAAAGTGAAATATGACGAAATTGCTGCTTATTGCTTTCCCTATTTAAAAGGGCATCTACCAAAAACTACTGCGCAAAATCAATTGAACGTTTTCACAAACAAGTATTGCTATATCACCTCTCAAAACATACAATGATTATACGTCTTAAGTGTGAAGTTGGAATAAAAAAATACAATTAAATCCTTTGCCGAGAAAAAACGAAATTACTTTTCGAACGACCCAATACTTTTGAATAAATTTGATAAACAATCGCCATTAAGTTTTGCTTATCGTTAATATTTGTGTCTATTTCTTCTGGTTAGATACCAGGTGCATCTATGTGGTGTTGAGCTTTGAAATCTTGTTATTCAAAGAAAAAATAAACGATTGAAAAACTCCTTATTAGATATCTTTAAGCAAATTAAGATTTGTAAAGACTTCAATTTTTGAATTTTTTTTACATGAAATTGATATGAACAAAAAGAAATGAGACAAAAAAAGTAAGAAAAAAGTGATAAAAAGAAATAGATGATTCTTTACAAGATGACTTCTGTTGAATTACTGAATTTTATACTATGCGTCTGACTTTTGATTGACTTCCACTTTTATATTATTATTTAAACATTTCATTACAGATATTTTTTATATTAAAAAATAAGATGAATGAAAAGTTTTTTTTCTTTAATATTTTTTCATCAAATAAAACTCAAAATTATTTTTGGATAATTTTGTAAAACAAAAATCATTAAATTTTGCTACATCTTAATGATTTACAACCGTTTCATTGGCTAGAAATTACTAATTATTGGACACGATTTAAAAGTTTCGCTAAAAGGAACATTTAATTTCACGCAGGATAATTTTGACCCAAAAATTATATAAATAGAAATTCAATGCGTACATTTTTGTACACACAGGGTTAATTTAACATGATAGGTCAATAAAAATGCAATGAAATTTCCTTGCCTCTGAATAAAACCTAAAATTTCAGTTTTCAACCTAGAAAAAACCCCTTAGAATTACAGAATCTCAGAGAAGATGCATTTTTTACTCCTTTTAAATGGCTTTAGTTTCTATCATAAGATTATATTACTTTTTCAAAGTTTACTCTCTGACATTTCCTTGCAAAAACATGGTGCTGAAAAATTGGTGACTCTTTGGTTCAGTAGAAATATGATGAATAAAAAATAGTGTCATTTGGTTTTGTTTTACTCTCCAACACTCAGCACTCTCCTTCTTGCTAACTATTGTTTCCTTGCAGTGGGGTCATTTCCGCACAAAGCGCTCGCTAATACTCGAAATAAAAATTAATCATTTCATTTACTCGAAAATAAAATTAATTATTGCGAAATAAAAATTAAATTGCATCAAGTAATTAGTCATTCACTAAGAGAAAAAGAAATGCAATATTAAATTTGGAAAAAAAACTTGTTACAAAAATTCCGAAAATATTAACTATAATTATATAGAAATTGACTAAAACTCAGTCCGAACCTAACAGGGAAGGTCATGTGTTATTTTAAATAAATAATATTATTTTAACAAAGGAAAAAAAATACTACAAACAGTTAATATAAACTATTATATGGAGATGACGCGCTTAATTTGATTTGCAACCAACATTATTTTGAGGCACTATAATAAACCATTGCAGTTATTTAAAAAAAAAGTTATTTATGAACAGTTTATATTCTATAGACATCTCATTTAAAGCATATAAATTTTATTCGTAAATACTATACAGCAATAGGAAGATTTAAGTGAAGGCTTAATATCAAATATTCAAATAACTAATTTTTAATTAATTTTAAAATCTGTTTCAAGGTATGATAGAATTCTTTTATTTTAAGTACTGTTTTTTCTTTTAAATAAAAATGTTACAAATATTTTGAACCATATTATATATTTGTTTCTAAATAATGTCTTTCATCTTGAAATTGAATATTAAACTATAAATTAAAATAATTAATAATGAATAAAAAATTTGTTCATAGGTTTTTTTAAAAATTAAACTACTGCAAACTATATTTTCCTTTTAATTAAATGAAGGAGTTTGCAGACGCTGAGTATTCTATTATAATATCTTATTTTGCAGTATTTTTTTTACATTAAATATCAGACATATACTATTAAAAATTTGCTTCTTTTTTTACATGCATACAGCGCTAGTTTTTAGTTCGATTCCATCAAATCGATTTTTACTTCCTTGTGTAAAGACATTTTAAAAAATTGCTTATTTTCTAACAGGTAAGTGTAAATTCGATAATATTTATTGTGTTACAAGTACTTCAATTTTCGTCCATAAATGCACGTTTGCATATTAAAAGCCGTGAGGAACAATCAATAGGTCAATCTCTTATTATCAAAAGACATCAGAATATTTTCATTCTGTGCCAGCGCAACACGTACCAAATATCATACAATATTATGCATTACAATCGATTTCCAAAGAACGCCATCTGTTGGGAGAAAGTAACATTTCGGCCAGTATTTATGGAGGGAGAGCGACTGAGCTTATGTGTCACTTTTTGATGTTAGATACTTATTCAGTTTGTTACTGTTATAAATGCTGAAGAAATATTTCCTATTGTATTTTGGCTCATAACTTTCCAATTTTGTTTCGGATATATATATTTTTCTTTTTTTGGCGAAGTTTCATGATACTAAGGGCAATACTTAAACTTCTCTTTGTATTTTAGTATTGTATGCTGTATTAGCATAGTTAAAAGTAAATAATACTTAAAAAGAGTTTTCAAAAATTCTTACAAAAGGAATAAATATAACTCTTTTCTTAAGCATATTTAATCCTTTTTAAAGTATGTAGAAAAAACTATAAATTTAAACTGATAATTCACAATCAAAATGTTTTGATTTAATTTTGAAATAAAATAAAATCGACAGCTAAATAGATGTTTTTTAATAGAAATAACTGTTTTGTTTAAACATATAAAAATATAAATTTAGAATATAAGAATTTAGAATTTTTTTAGAAATAAACTGTTTTACTTTGCGTTTTTGAATCCTTAATTTTATCCACTTATGAAAAGAAGAATTAGTTAAGATTAATTTCAAGTTCTAATGCATTTAACAAGAGCAGATATCTATAAACAGATTTTTATTACTGTGCTCAAAATTAGATTTGTAAAAATTTTAAATGCTTTTGAGATTTTTGTATTTAATTTAAATTTTAAAAGGTGTCGAAATGATATTTGTGCGATAATATACTCCGAAGTTATTAAAGAAAAATGTCAACGTTAATTACTTTTGTTTAAAATCGAATTAGAATTTTTAAAAGCCCCTTTTTTATGTGTCTATTATCGAAGAAGCAATTACGAGCCAAATTTAGCATCTCTAGCCTGACCATCTTATCTAAAGGGTTAATGTAACCCATGACCATATTTATTCTATCCAGGTATAATCTCCAATTTTAAGTTTAACTAGAATTGTATGTCAAAATTACTTAACATATTTCATTCATCTTACTCCTGCAGTTTAAGAGTGTTTGGTTCGCAAATGGACAAACAACATAATTCCAAAATTTTATATTTGTATTTTTTTACTTATGGAGTTTTCAAATGTGACGACTCATCAAAGTTTTGTGGGTTTATTTGTTGTTTCATTGCTTTAATATTAAACCCTATCTTGTATGAGAAAATAACAATGATTCAATGATTTTATTTAATAAATTCATTGGAATGTTTTATGATGGAATGGATCTTTCCGTTTTATTAGATAATTATTAGGAGAAAATCACCAAGATATGGATATCTACCAACAGTTTTCAAGTAGAATGTTTAAAATTGTCATGAATTTGCTCATTTTATTCGGTCACTCATACAGAGCCGGCCTTCTCTATGAAGGAGCCCCGTGCAAGAAACCATTTGGAGCTCTATGTTTTTTTGCCAGTAAAACACGCGCACGCACGCACACACACACACACACACTATTATTGAATGTTTATTTAATGCTTGTTTTTGTTTCTGCTATTAATTATTTCAGAAAAGTTGGAATTTTTTGCAATTTCTTTTTCGATGCTTAGTAGAACAAGTGCATTTAATCGTTCTGTGCACATACTTGGCCAAAAAAATTCTTTATTAATTTTAATTTGCTGAAAGAGCTATAGCACTTTATATAGTAATTGGCTAGATAAAGAAAATGTTCAACACAGTTAATAGGTTTAAAAATAACTCATTATAATTATTTTTTAGTATGAGTTGAAATATATCTCGAGTGTTATATACATTCCTTTCATTCAAAATCAAATCTCGTAACAAAAAAACTATTTGGGTAAAATTTTCACCAACATCGTTATTATAAAACGTTACAAAGTTTACGAAGCATTTTTCTAATTCATGTTTTTCTAACATTTTTAAATCAGGGATTTATTTGAAAATTTTAAAATCTATCTTCTAGCAGATATAATAATAGTTTCAGTTACAGAGTTAAAAAATAACAAGCAAATTCTTCAGCGAGGTTTTCTATGACTTCCTCTTCTGCTATTTCGAAATATATTTTTTCTCTTTCCATTTATCAGTAAAATGTTCCATTTATCAGTAAAATAATCCATTTATCAGTAAAATGTTCCATTTATCAGTAAAATAATCCATTTATCAGTAAAATGTTCTGAAAAATTCAAATTCGTCTCCGAGTAAGATGAATTTTTTTAAAGAAAATTTCGGATTTCAATTTTAATTGTATTGACTAAATTAAAAGCCCAATCGATAACAATCGTTTTTATTTGAAATAGTTTATTGATATTAAGAGTAATATTTAAATGCATTTATAGAATTCCCATCTGTTTATAGATAAAGAAATTAAGAAAAATAAATATTGGAATAACCTGAAAAAAAAAGCAATATATATTGCTGGAGGCGGCATCTCAAATTAATGAATTAAAAGAATGTTCATAGGCAAGGCACATAAACTGCATGAGTGTTTAGAGCAATTATTCGAGATTGTGCACCTTTATATGTTGCTACTGTTGTATGCACGTCCACTACAATCCATAATATTTAAATCAAGCTCATTTAATACTTCGAATCGATCATTTGCTAATTCTTCTTCATTTACTTCTATAAACCTTAGACATTTATACTTAATCTTCAAAATTTACATACCTAATAAAGACTGCAGTTTGTTTCTATGGGAAATATCAGAAGTCTAATTCATTTGGATACTATAATTTGTGGTTACTTTTGTATAATCTTTAATTTTATTAAGAAATTTCCTAACGGAGGAATAATTTGTTCTTGCGATGTATGTGCTAAATCCTGCACAATTCTATTTTTGGAATTTTTTATTCTGTTTATAAAATTTGTAAGCTCAGAATCATATTTATTTAATAACTCGATTTAAAGAATTGACCGTTATTAGGCTATTGCGTTGCGATCTAACTTCATGAGAGGTAAGTTTCTCTTTTCGGAAGTGGCAACAAGAAGTGAAAAATATTTTGTAAATATGGCGAAGGAGAAGCGTTTAATGTTTGTGCTGTGCTGTTTTGTTTTGAATATATGTTATTGTTTGTTTCTTCAGCGTTATTATAAATCAACAAAACTGCCTACATTTATTTTACTACATAGGCGTTCCTATTATTTCATCGTTTTCTCGAAGCAGAAAATGATTACATGCTAAAATTAAAATCATATCTACAATTTTTTTGAAATAGTAATTAAGTCTTTCCGTTTCTTTACAATTAACTTGACATGTTATATCAACTATGGAACATAAATTTAGTTGTTTCACTAATTATCACCAAGCAATAAATGAATTGACAGACAGAATGCTCATGATCTTGAATTACAGTTGATAACTTTCTCCAGTTATTATAGGCTCCTATAAATCGCGTATGTTCTTCATTTCCTTTGGGAAATAATATACAGCATTAAAAAAAATATCGATTATTGAATAAATCAATCAGCTTCAAAGCTGCATTTCATTATTCATCATTTCTTTAAAAAAATATTGTAAGCTGTGGAAAATGATCTACCTTCAGCTTTATAAACAAAAAATCTTTCGAGTTGTATAGATCTTTTTTTAACACAAAACATTTTAATCTTATCAGTTATAATGTTTGGTCATAAACTTGAATCACTTACATGCACTTGATCACATTTGTGACTGTCATTTTCGTTGTTACTTTTTTATTCAATCATATTTGTATAAACATATGGTTTTTCAAGATTTTTCACAATTTCAACACTTTTATTGTAATATTTCGTAGTTTGGGTGGAACTTTCTTTGCCAGTTCAAACTTGGATTGTAGCTTCTGAAGTCGAAGCAATTTCATTGCCAGAATTACTTCGTAGAAAAAAAAAGCAGATCTACTCGTTACTTTTTGACATTTAACTTTTTTTTCCCTGCTAATATTCTTTTTAAAAACCGAATCTCAACAACCAGAGGAGTAATTCATAGCATGGACATGATTAGATCTAACGATATTAAAAATTTTATAGTATTGATTATCAAAGTAATATATGTAATTTAGCCTAATAACTGAGGTAACTGAGTGTTCTCTATGTTTATAATATGTTGCTCACTTGCTCTAAAATGTTACATATCTGTAACCGGCTTTCTGGCACAGAGGTAGCGCGTCTTCCTCATGTTCTGAGAATTCCGGGTTCGAGTCCCGGTTCGGGCATGTTTGTTATTCTATGTGCTATCTGTGAGTTGTGTGTTGTGCCCCCTGTTAAAGGGGTCTTTGATAGCAAATGTGGTGAGTGTGTAGCTTAAGTCGTACTCTTGGCCCTAGTTAGCGCTACTTCAAAAACAAGAGACGCTCCTTTCGGCTTAAAATCTGCTGCTGTATCAGAGGGGGTTGTCCATAGGCAAGTGCCATAAGTCACAACATATCTGTTAGCTTTTTATAATTCGAAATCTTTCGACTGTTCCAGCTAAATTTCTTCCTCCCTTTTTTACATCCTGCTCTTTATTATTTTAGTACTGATCATGGTGGGGGTTGTAGGGCCCCGGTGCATAGCATCCGCCACACCCCCTAGATATCCAGCCATGCATTCATAGAAAATCAAGATTAGATGGATATCTGCCTGCAATTATCAAGCACGCTGTTTAAAATTGGAATGAATTTGCTCATTTTATAAGATAATCCTTAGAAGAAAATCACGACGATAGGTACATCTACCAGCAGTTTTCAAACATCATGTTTAAAGCTGGAAGGAATCTGCTCGTTTTATTAGATAATCCATAATAAATCAGGAGGAGATGGATATCTACAATTCAGTTTTCAAGTAGCATGTCTAAAGTTGGGAGGAATCTGCTCATTTTATTAGATAATTCACACCAGAGCATTACAATCACATACAATCAATTCACATACATGCCATTGAGTTCAGTAATCTCATTTGAGGTAGTTATCTATAGTTAACAAACCATCCTTTAAAAGGAGCGTCACTCTTTTCATTCCATTCCAGTCCATTATTCGCCTCCTTTGTCGATCTGGTCAATGAAGATTTCCTGGGAGGTCCTCCAGGTGGGTCAACTTGCCGAAATGAGGCTTTCTTTAAAGCACATGAAATGAGGTGAGTTCCTATCCGCCAATCCTTTGTGACGTCTTGCCCCACATTAGCCATGACATTGACAGGACTTACCAAGTATTTGAGACCACACACCGAAAAAACGCCCATTACTAACGACTTCAGTCCCCTTTTTGACCATTAGTGACAAGCTACTGGTCACTATTCTTTTGTCCGGATGCTGCCTTATTGAAAATTTCTTACGAATAATGCAGCTGGTTGTCATTTATTGATTGCTAGCTAAAGATAGATAGTGAAATGAACTAAGACGAAAGTAGTAAATGTGTCTTATAAAAATAGGGCATTTTATAATGTTTTACGACTAACAAGAAAAGCAAGTTTTTAATGATGATGATGATGATGACGACGTGTCCACTTTACAACTTAAAGAGGGGTCTTGTAGCTTCTGGGGGACAAGTTTTTAATGAAATCATATATCAAAAAAAGATTAAAATGAAATCTGCTATGTATACTTCAATGTATCATGTCAGAATATAATTTCTTGAACAGCCAAGCACCACGTGCTCGTGCAATTTAAATTACATTTTTATTCATCTTAATCGTTTCATCGAATGAGTCACTTTAGTATTGCTAACGATCCAAAAAACTTTGTCTCGCATTGATTGTTTTAAAAAAATGTCGCATTTCTTTTTTATTTCACTTCATATAATCACGTGCTCAAAATGACATTTTTCTAGGTTTTATTTGCTGTAGTCATTAATTAATTTTTTTTAATCAGAGCTTTTGTAAATGCAACGGCAACGCGTTAAGCAAAAAATAATAATTTAATTAAAATCATTTTGTCCTGAAAATTTGTGACTGTGAATTTTTAAAAATTCGAAATAAGAAATTTTGAAGGTAGTTTGTATGGGGTTAGAAGAAATTATTTTGTACTTTTCAGTCCATTTTGAAAACGCGGTATATTGCTTCTTTTATTTAAATAATTATTGTTTTATCCGAAAATGATGCGGAGAAAAGTAGGCTGCTCTATAATTATGTTATATAGATAGTCTATGTATTATACAGATAACTCTACTTATATATATTTACTTATACTATATATATTTACGCATATTATTCTACACTTATTTAAATTACACTATTTATATTGCATAGATAGTTTTATATATCGTACTTTAGATAGTAAAAGATTTGGTTGATTTCGCTGGAAGTTCTACGAATAAAAAAATCATAAAGCAATAAACAACAAGCAAAAAAAATCAAAACAATAACTTCAACAATTTTATTTCATTATATACAATTCATTTTTCTTTATATATAGAATAAATAATATATAAATGTCGTTATAAGAGTGATAAAAAATTTCCTTAAACAGAAAATTCATTAAATGGATATTTATTAATTAGAGATTCTAATATAATCAATAAACTACGATAATAAATTAACAAAACAAAATTTTTATTTGATTATTTAGAAATTGTATTTCGTTATATCTGGAGTAAATAATATACAAATGTCGTTTAAAAACTGATGGAAGCTTTCTTATAAAAATTCATTATATGGAAGTTTATTGATTAGAAATTCTAATATAATCAATAAATAAACTACAATAATAAAGTAACAACACAACAACAATTTTATTTCATTATGTAGAAATTATCTTTTGTTATATGTGGAATAAATGATATACAAATGTCGTTTAAAAAACGATGAAGGCTTTCTTATAAAAATTCATTAAGTGGAAGTTTAATTGATTAGAGATTCTATAAATCTAGTCTAGTCTTGAAATTGTATACTTTCTGACTAAAAACAATTTTATTTATGTAAATTATTTAATGAAGCTCATCACATCAGACTATGTATGAATTAAAATTTTATCTAATCACTGAATTTATTAATGTTGCGTCTATAAATAAGTCAAAATATCAGTTAATTTAAAGGATAAAAATCACTTGAACACATTTGGGAATTTTATCGTTCGTATTATATTAAAATAATAAAAAAATATCCCATTTTAAATAATATCAACTTAATAGGATAATAATAATAATAATTTCTTTTTTAATTATATTTTTATAATTTTTTTCTTCATTTTTCAGGTATGAACACTCACAATAAGTAAAGAAGGGATTTGCCAAATTTTTTCTGCCTGAAGAATAGGAATAATTTAAGAAGATCGAATTCCATTTCCAAGAACTGCACCAACACTAAAGACAGGTATTTAAAATTGCATACAACTTTAAAATACCCTTTTTTTTACTTGAAAGCTTTAGGACAATAATGCTGCAACTTTTGATAACATAAAAAGAGATATCTTTAAAAAGTGTTACTATACAACAAATTTCTGATCCCAAATCGTCAAAGTCAAAGCCTAATAAGATTTTTTGCATCCATTGCAACTTAAGATTCCATAGGGGTATCATAAACAAATGTAAATATCTAGAAAATTTCTGGTTCTTAATTGACAAAGTCAAAGCTTCATAAAAAATTTTGAGTCCAGTAAATAACATTGCAACTTTTGAAAACATTACATAAAGATTTTATATGCGAATGCAAATATGCAAGCAATTTCTTGTCCGCAATTATCAAAGTTAAAGCTTAACAAGATTCTTTGTCCAATAAATAACACTGTAACTTTTGAATACACAACAAGATTTATCATTAAAAAAATACAAATATCCAACAAATTTCTAATCCACAGTTGTTAAGTACAGAACTTAATAAGACCTTTCGAATTCAATATATATATAAAAAAAACAGTTGGAAGAATTTTCTACGCTAAACGGCGAAAGGATTTCGACATATCATAGTTACTTGGCTAAATTAATTGAAAAAAAAAACCTTAATGGTGTTTTTTTAAAAGCAAAACGCAGACAAAAAAACCAAGCACATTCCTTCATTAATTTTATACATCTCCGCTTCTTAAATTTCTTTGTCAAACGATTCGCCGACAAAAATTCCAATTTCGATTTTTTTTAATAGACCCCGCATGTCTTGCGTCAATCAAAGCAAGGAAAAAAATACAATAAAAACAAATTTGTAGCAAATAAAGTGTATCTGGTGGGCGAAAATGGTTTTCGAATCATCGAATCGAGTTGTCGGCCTGCTTATTTATCTATTTGCTTACCCTTAATGTGACCTCTAGTCAGTTAATTGGCAAGTCCAAGAATGCCCATAGACAGGTGGTCAGTGGGAATTAATGAAAGTCAAGACGTTCAGTCAGAAGTTAATAACACTCGTCATTGAGATTCGCCCTGATTAATAACAGGAAATGATGTGTCATATTACTTATATTGTTTTCGAAGATGTCACCATCAGTATTATTTAAGGCTAGATTGATGTCTAAGAGAGCGCTGTCACAATTAATGGGCAGCAGGGGTGGATTCAAACGTTTTGGGTCCCTAGATGGTGCCCCTTCTGTTAAAAAAATTGTAAATTCACATCAACACTTTAATAAGTGATTTTTAGGCTAATTTTTTTTATTTCAATTCCTTTTGAAACTGTTTTTATTTATTTCTAGTCGTCTTCGGAGACCATCTGGTTATCCGATTGTACTGGTTAAATTCAATTTCACTTGAATCGCTTAAATATAATTTCATATTCCTAATTTCGTCAAATTGTCAGCCATGTTATTTTTATTGTCTAATATATGATCTGTTTATTGTGGACAATAATTTTTCTGTCGGAAATCAGCCACAGAGTATCGCAGTTGATTAAAAGCTTAAATATTTTATTAATATCTAGTCTATCTATCTAGATTAAATTTAGTGGTATTATAAATTCCTTTTTTATCACGTCAGAACATGATGTTGTTTTGAGGACGAGTTTTTCGGCGTTAACAAAAATCCGTAGGCTAAAAATTGAAATTTTATCATCTGCACGAGCATCTAAAAAAACCCAGCTTTTAATAACGCGTTGCCATTGCATTTACAAAAGCTATGATTAAAAGAAAAGTTAATGACTACAGGCAATAAAACCTAGAAAAATGTCATTTTGAGTACGTGATTATACAAAATTAAATAAATAAGAAATGCGATTCGTTTGCAGTGCTAAAGTGACTCATTCAAATGAAACGTTTAAAATGAATAAAAATATAATTTAACTTGCACGAGCACGTGGTGCTTGACCGTTCAATAAATGATGTTCTGACATGATGCATTGTAATACGCATAGCAGATTTCATTTTAATCTTTTCTTTTCATTCTTTCATTAGAATAACTTAGGACGCTTCTGAAATTCACAACATTATAAGACATTTCTGTCGATACTTTAACATGTAAAAAAAAAATTCTCCTGTTAACTACAAAGAAATTAAGTCGAATCTTTCTTTAGCTTTCAACAACAAATGAAAATCACGTGATCAGACATTTTAAGAAACAATGAAAACGAGTTGGATTTAATTCACAATAATGGTAAAATGGGTATAAAATATATTTAACTATGCGCCTAAAAGGTTACTAAATCTAAGGTAAAGAATTTTTCTGCAATTAAATTGGCATTATTGAAAAGTTAATTTTTAGCTTTTGAAAAGATATAAAATAAATTTTTGTGAAGGATGTTTTTAGAAATAATAGCGAAAATTCAACATTCAGCTTAATTTTTAATGAATTAAAATTATAGTTAAAAAGATCACTCCAAAATGCCCATTCCCACTCTCTTAAGTATAGCTGCCAAATTTTGTAGCTCTAGGTCAAACAGTTGCCAACAAACATTCAAAGAGAAGCACACGTACATATCTATCTTTATAGTGCAGATGATTCTTAAATTGCTCGGTCTTCATGTTTTTATACATTTAGCACATTTATACATTAATTAGAGGCTCAGAGATTATAAATACGATTATATATGGGTAAAATAATGGGACGCATTGGAAGCTGATCAATTTAACTTGTCAGAGTTTTAATCTTGTTCAAATATCTCATACACCATTTTTTATTTATTTATTTATTAGGAAACTAATCCAATAACGCATTTTAATCAGCTAATCCAGTAGATCCTGGCAGTTGCCTAGTTTGTCTATTTGGAAATTCACCGCTGATGGTTGAAGGCAGATTAAATCTTCTAAAGGCCTAAAAAATTGCAGATCTCCGAGTCCCCTTTCTCTTACAAACATTCAAAATCAATTTTTAAAAGTTAAAAGTCTAATAATAAAGTTTGAAAAATTGAAATAAAAAACTGCTTACACTCGGATCATTTTCTTAAAAAAAATTGTTTTTAGTATATCGAGTATAAAAAATGTACAGTTGAGATTTAAAAGCAGTCTTAGTTAAAAAAAAGTATTTTTTAAAACAAAATTTTAATACTAATATTCTTTAAATTATCTAAATCATATGTACATTTGTAACTAAGATTCCAAATTATAATAAATCATTTTTTTTTCAGAATCATAAAATAACATAAAATTTACAACTAATAATTAATCATGGACTTTAGCAAAATGTTTCAAAATTTGTTTAAACCAGGCTTCATTTTAATAGGAGTCATTTTAGATGAATGGGTTTTTTAAAATTAAATAAAAGCACAAAATTAAATAACTTTTAAAATAAGCCGAAAAAATCTCTAGGGCTAGGGGCTCTAAGATTGTGGAAATCCCAGACAAATTGTCTAGTTCCCATATTTTATAATTCCGGCCTGTGCATAGGAAAAGAAATTTTGTGAACTTCTGGTTATCCTTTTAATGACTAAGGCCTTACCACCAGTGAAATCCCCAGCCCAGTTTTGAACTTTTCTAATGAAAACTTACTTTGAATGATTTTTTATCAGACATACAAAATGAAGCAATTTATAGATAATATATGTTTAAAAGCATTACTATGTTAACAACATTAATAAGCTAGGAATAATACGATCTTGATACTATACACTTTAACGATTTTTTTATATCTTGCATTCTGTTAACAAATATCCAACCCACAAATTTTATCCAATAAAATATTAACCACCTGAAGAATCCAACTGGAATATAATATTTGAAATATTTCATGTCAGTTAAGCCTTTTATGCATAATTTGATCGTAGTTCCTGCAATAAAGCAGTTTTAAGCATGACGTTATGATGACACAGCAGGTGCGTTATTTTAATAGCTTTACACCTGTTTCTTTGATGGCCTCCTGAATCATCCTAATGGAATGACAAAGAAATGCCATTAAAAGCACAGTTGAGAGAGTAATCTTTTTTTTTATTTCACATTATTTTTCGTAGTATTTTAAATGCGCGTTCTTATTCTTGGTAAGTACTACACAGATAAAAAATAGAGTTCCTGGTTTCCAACAATGAAAACTTGTGACAAATCAGTTTGAATTTCATTACTGATGTGAAAATTAAATTTAAAATTAAAGATTATATTAAAATTATGTCTTATTTAAAATAAAAAAAAAGATTAAAATGAAATCTGTTATGCATATTTCAATGCATCATGGCAGAACATCATTTCTTGAACGGCCAAGCACCACGTGCTCGTGCAATTACAAGTTTAATGATATTTTTATTCATTTTAATTGTTTCATTGAATGAGTCACTTTAGTATTGCAAACGATCATAAAATAACTTTGTCTCGCCTTTATTGTTTAAAAAATATTACATTTCTTGTTTATTTAATTTCATATAATCACGTGCACAAAATGACATTTTTCGAAGTTTTATTTGCTGTTGTCATTAACTTATTTTTTTAAATCAAAGCTTTTGTAAATGCATTGGTAACCCGTTATTAAAAGCTGTTGACGCCACAAAACCTCATTCCTAAAACAATACCATGTTCTGTTATGATAACAATAGTAAAAAATGTAATTGATATCAATAAAAATATAGTTTTTGAATTTCAAATTTGTTTCAAAATCATTTTTGTACTATAATATTTTCGAAAGTAATTGCAGGAAAACGACAAAAACTCCTATAATTTTTAATTAATTAAAATTCCAACATATATTTTTGAAAAAAAATTACCCCAAGACAGATAATTTCAACCTGTATAATATATATGTGACAAATTAGAAGCTCTTCGTCAAACGGTTTGGCCTGTTGAGTGCGAACACACCTATATACATTCATTATTTTTTATAATTTGTACAAGTTATAGCTAATATCTTTCACGACATCGTGTTTATATGAAGAACTCGTTAAATATTTTTTCAAGTCAAGAAATATAATTAATACAGATTTTTGAGAAATTCAGGTGTTTCTGTTTTAATTTGTCAGATATTACACTTTTTTTTCTCTAGTTCTTTTGATTTCTTGTTAACGTGACTTTAAAAAAAATAGAGAAATTGGAATTTATTTTCATTAACTCGAATTCAAACTAAAAATAATGAAAAAAAAAATTTCATTTCGTATTGTTCACATTATTTTTATACCACTGCATTCTTTTTTCTCCATAACCAATAGAAAATGATTTTTATGGTCCTTAATTAACCTAATAATGTTTAGTCTTTATAATTTATCCAATTATAAAAATGTAAAAAAATAATAACAAATTAAATGTTTATCTCTCAAGCTGTCTTTTCCTTTATTATTTTTTCTTTCTTATAAAATCTAGTCTACTTAAATGTGAGTTTTATTGCTTTTTTTATTGTGTTAAGTTTTACTCTGTAGTTGTATTCAAATTGCTGTATGCGATTTATTTATTAAAATTAATTGTTAAGTTATTAAAATTCGTTTATTTGTAACAATTTTGTATTTATTTCAACAACTTTTTGCTTTTTCTATTATTTATTTTTATAACATAATTAGTTAGTCTTATATTGTTAAGTATCGAAGGAAATCTTTATTGCCACTTTATTCCCCCCTTTTTTTCCCTTCAAATCTTCAGTTAATAGAACTTTTATTATAAAAGTTTTATTTTAAATTAGATAAGTTCCATTGCACATTGTAGCTGATAAGAAAAATAAGACTTACATAAAATAAGAGATTTTATACATATAAAAATCATCTACCCAACGAAAATATTTAGAAGACAAGTTCATCCGTTATGAGACAATGTTCGTCAACTGTTTCCGTAGTGTAGTGGTTATCACGTGCGCTTCACACGCGCAAGGTCCCCGGTTCGATCCCGGGCGGAAACAAAGGAATTTTTTATTTCGTTGCTCACTGTAAAGTACGTTTTCTTCTTTCATATAGATCGTATACAAGAAAATTCCCTTTTCAATTTTAGATCAATTTCTAAATTTCATATTTCCTTCAGTCGAAAAAACACATTTTTGGTTTAATATCTTTATATTCGGCTGTTCTAAAAGCGATGAAATTTCTACGTTTCAGATTTCCTTCAGGCCAAAAAATACATTTTTGGTTTGATGTCTTTATATATTTGGCTGTTCAAAAAGTTATGATATTTCTACGTTTCAGATTTTCTTCAGTCGAAAAAAACACATTTTTTGGTTCAATGTCTCTATATTTGGCTGTCAAAAAGCGATGAAATTTCTTTCAGTTCAAAAACACATTTTTGGTTTAATGTCTTTATATTTGGTTGTTCAAAAAGCGATGTAATTTCTGCGTTTCAGATTTCCTTCAGTCGAAAAAACTAATTTTTTGTTTAATGTCTTTATATTTGGCTGCTCAAAAAGAGATGGAATTTCTACGTTTCAGATTTCTTTCAGTCGAAAAAACACATTTTTGGTTTATTGTCTCTATATTTGGCTGTTCAAAAAGCGATGAATTTTGTTATGTAATCTAAACACAAAATATAAAGATTTATACGAAACTCTGAATAAAAATATGCCCGATGGAAATGCGTGGAACTATATGGATGGAATTCAGAGATTTTACAGGAAAAAAAATAAAATTCACAGAAAAAATTACAGACATTTTGATAATTTAGTATAAGTGTAAAAATCAATGAAGAATATAAATTCAAATGATTCCCACCCCCTTTTTTTATCATTTAGTTTGGGAATTTTTCTTGCTACGAAGTATTTGAAAGGAAATTTTGAGATTCGTTGAAGAGAAATTTAGCTATAATTGAAGGATCAAATGCAAAAAAGATAAATTGATAATTAGAGAATTAGTAAAAGTGTACTGAATGATTTTGGAAGGGAGGGGAGTACATAATAAATTTTTTACAAGGTATATTATCTATTTTCTGTTATTTAACATTTCTATCATACAAGCTTTTTTCATTATTTCTGCTTTCTGAGGTACAACTATTAATCATTTACTTAAAATAATTCACGCCCCCGGGTGGGCTCGAACCACCAGCCGAACGCGCTAGCCGATTGCGCCACGGAGGCCGCTTTGGAAGAGCATTACATTCAAATGAATTTCGCATAGATTTAACCAAATTATCTAGATTCAACTTTTGTTATAGAAATATGAATATATTTTTATCCATTTATAATTGTTGTGATAGAACAAAAAAAGTACTGGAAATGCTTTCTCGCTCATTTGTTTGTAAAGTAGCTTTTATTATTTATCATTTATTTAAATTTTTTATTAACTGACACAATTATTTGAGGCCTTTATTGTGATTTCAATTCATAAAACAACTTGAAACTGTGATATTTAAATACTTCCAAGTGACTTTTGTCTTTTAAATCAATTGTTTTTATTAGTTGGTTCTTTGAATTTTTTGAATTTCATTGAATTCTGAACTACCAAAACTCTATAACAATTATCTTTTTTTATTATTATTATTGAATTCCAAATTTTAAACCTTTTTCTTTCTTTCTTTCTTTCTTTTTGAAGAAGTATTTTCTAGAATACCAAAAGCAGATCCTTTTTATTCATTGAATATTCTGTTATATCCTGACGACTTAAAATGTTATCACACAGAAATATGCCGATTATCGCATCATAGATTACAGCATAGTAAAAAATAAATAATAAACCGATTACCGAATAGTAAAAAATACTAATAAAAAATAGCCCAATATGATTTCCACCCACCCCTAAGTTGCCATATTTAAACGGTGCCCTTATAAGATATAATTTTTATGCTCTTGCATCATAATTTTCATTAAAATGTGACTTAAAAGCGTAAACATTTTGACTTCAAGGTGAGTCCGAGGTACAGTTGCCCAAGAGCAACTATACCTCTATGCCACAACCCCTCGCTGCTCCACCACTGTGTCGAATTGCCAAAACATGATTTAAATCTTATTATTTTTATACTATATGATGCAATTCTAAATGTAGAGTATTTTTAATTTTTTAGTAGTCCATCAATATCTTGTGACAACAAATGTTCATTCTAACGTTAAAACTGCATTACCAAATTACGTACCAATGAATAAAACTTTTTTATATACAAGGATGGGTTGTTCCGTGGCCGGTGATGGCCCTTAGGACCTTACCATAGTCCCTTCTAGTATTGATACCGAGGCTATCTGTCAATCGCATTTATCCTCGTACCTTAGTGGCTGGTTGAAGTAGACGGTTAAAATTATATGCACTTTAAAATTACATTTAACAAAGTATTAAAATGTTCTGATAAATCAACAATCAATTGTCAAAATTTCAAAACCACAAGCTATCAAAACCTTCAACTGGATTTAATGTTCACCTACCATTACATGAAGTAAAGTAACAATCAAACCCTGATTATTAATAGACAATAAAACCGACAGAAAGGAAAACTCAAGAATCATATTGAAAGGAATTTTTAATATAAAATTTCGTTTCAGAAAAGTGGCTTTAATTGAGTTTTAGAGCAAGCAAAAAAAAAAAAAAGTGGTTTAAATGGTACTACAATTCTTCACTCTGTCAAATTTCTGAGTACATTTTTTTAAAAAATATGACTTTGCCCGATTATAAAATGCAACGGGACAGTTAAATAAAATTATCTACAAGGTAACTAGAAATCCTAAAAATTAAGCAGTTAATAGGACTTAAATTCTTTTATGAAGAGGTATAAATTTTTCATCATTTTGAATCCAAAGGAATAAAAAATAGTAATACAATTTTCAAAAAAAAAAAAAAAATCGTCAACATGATAAAAAGGCACGAAGAAAGTGAAACAGTTGACTATTCATAGAGGTACAACTGTAGTACCAGTTCAACTTTAAGGGGAAAAATAGTAATACATTTTTTTATTTAAAAAATGTCAACAAGGTAACGGATTACCCATGGAAGGGAAGTGAATAGCTATTCACAATTCCACAACTTTTTTTTATCAGCCCGAGCTTCGACAAAAACTTGGGCGCGAGTTCCTTAAGAAAAATTATAACATATAATAAAAATTATAACCTAACCGATTGCAAACGTGAAAAAAATGAAACTAATAACGAATTAGACTATTGTAGCTACAGAGCCAGTTCGAATGGAAACGAAGAGCATGGTGGTACATTGTCCAATGCAAAGGAAGTAAACGACTATTCATATTGACACAACTTACTTACCAGCCCGAAATGAGACAAAAACTTCGAAATCTTAGGAAAAAAGCTGACATGCCAATTAGACCTCTAACCGAAGGTAAACGAGGAAAATGAAACTCTACTGACGAATCACACTGGTGGATCAAGTCTGAATTTTTAAGAAGAATGTTATGGTACATTGCTCCATGCAGCAAAGGAAGTAAAGGACTTTTCATAGACTCGATTTTGGTACCAACCTGAACTCTGATAAAAACTTTGATACAGAGAAAAAATGCTTACATGCCAATTAGAGCTCTAACCAATGATAAACTTGAGCGAAAGGAAACTCTACTGACGAATCACAATGGTACAGCTACAGTGCCAGTTTGAATGTAAAAGAAGAAAGTGGTGGCACTTTGCCCCATGCAGAGGAAGTAAATAATTCATGATGGCTCAATTTTCATACCAGCATGAAATTTGACTAAAATTTTGTTACAGTATCCTTAGAAAAAATGTTAACATGCCAATTAGAACTCTAACCGAAGATAAACTTAAGATAAATAAAACTATAATAACGAATCACACTAGTGCCGCTACCTAGCAATTCTGAATGTAGAAAAAGAAAATGGTGGTAAATTGTGTCATGCAAATGAAATAAATAATTAATCATACTAGCACAATTTTCGTACTTAGCACGAACTTAGACAAAAAATTTTAGCGAATTATCCTTAGGAAAAATTATAACGTGCCAATTAGAGCTCTAACCAGAGATAAATTTGAAAAAAAAAATGGAATTTTACTAATGAATTACAATAGTACAGTGCCACTTTGAATGTAGAAGAAGAAAATGGTGGTACATTGCGATATGAAAAGGAAGTAAAGGACTATTCATATTCATTCTATATATATTATTCTATATTCATTTTCAATTTTCGTACCAGCTGGAACTATGATGAAAATTCAATACAGTATCCTTAGAAAAAATGCTAACGTGTCAATTAGAGATCTAACCAAAAATAAACTTGAGAGAAATCTTGTGTCAGTCTGAATGTGGAAGAAGAAAAGGATGATGCATTTTCCATGGAAAGAAAGTAAATAACTATTCATTAAGGCACAACTTTCGTACCAGCCCGAATTTTAAAAAATATTTTAGCGGAATATCCTGAGGAAAAATACCAACATGCCAATTAGAGATCCAACCGAAGACAAATTTGAGATAAATAGAACTTTACTAACGGATCACACTGGTACAGTTTAGTGTCAGTCTGAATGTAGAAGAAGAAAAGGATGATGCATTTACCATGGAAAGAAAGTAAATAACTAATCATTATGGCACAACTTTCGTACCAGCTCGAGTTTTAACAAATATTTTAGCGAATTATCTTTAGGAAAATAGCTAACATGCCAATTAGAGCTCTAGTCATTACCCATCTGAAGAATCCAACAAAGTTGTGGGATTCTTCACAGGTTGCCTACAGGTGGGAAATGAATGAATCAATCATGTTGTATGCAACCAATATGATTAAACTTCCAAAATGACTTCATTACCAAAAGTGACCGTTAATGGAGGTCAAACTGGACAAATACAAAAAAAAAAGTCAATCGGTTCGCGTTATGCGGAAAACCGGTGAATCATCATCACCATCCCTTCACACGTTTTTTTTTTTTTTTTTTATTCTCCTCCAATTTCATCCTTCATCACGCTACCGTCACGAACAGATTGTCTGTGCCGAAACAATGCTCATTACTAACCTCACGCTCGTCTCTTTTTTGCGAGCGGGAGGCGGACGGACAAAGAGCGCTTTGCAAACAAGAGGGAGCGCGGAAGTTGGCCGACAAAAAAAGAAAGAAAGAAGAAAGGGTTTGAATAACAGGATGATCCTCGCGTGCGGCCAGACACAAAAGGAAGGGAGCGCGTGAGGCGGTGCGGCGACGATTGTCACGCGTCATTCACGAGCGCGTGACGTCGTTTCCGGAGTGACGTCACGAGGACGGGAATAGGTGTGATGTCGGGATGAATGATTGCGCCAATTTTTGGCGATTGAGTAAAATTATGTAAATTTCGTCGTATTGTTTAAGTGGCGGTGGGTTTTATCGCCAAACTCGTGTCATGAAAAATCGTGCAATGCTAGAACTGTCGCATCGCATTATATGATGATGCTGAATTTATCCAAGGGCTGTTCACTATACCCTCAATTTAGGAAATAAATGCCTGTGACCGGTGGTTGGTGGGTTCAAATTAAGATAGGCCTTTTTGTGTAACATTGATTTATTATTTTAAAACATATACGGTTACGTTACACACAAACACAAAACAGAGAGTGAACAAAACACGTCAACACAACACGAATACAGAGGCTTCACTGATTGTCTCTCTAAGCACACACCAGAGGGCGGCGTGTACTGAGTGAATCCTACGGTAGGGGAAAAAGAGAGTGCTACAGTCTCCCCCTCTGGCTGCGCCGACGTCCCGGCAAGTAGCCAGTACTAGAAGTAGGAGCTCTTGTAGCAGTCTGTGTTCTTGGCCTTTGGTGTCTCTGGGTAAAGGGTTTAAGCCGAGAAGATTTTGGCATAAACAAAGTTCCTTGATTTGTGGCATGGGGTGTCACAGTAATTTTTGGTTCAGATGAAGCGTCGTGATTTGTGGCATGGGGCGCCACAGTGACTTTTGGTGCAGATGAAACGTCTTGATTTGTGGCATGGGGTGCCACATTGATTTTTGGTGCAGATGAAACGTCTTGATTTGTGGCATGGGGTGCCACATTGATTTTTGGTGGTCGACCTCGCTTTCTGAGTGGAGCAATTGGCTTTGAAGCCACATCTTTAAAAGGCGAAAGTGCAGAAACATGATAGGTTGCAATAGGTTCTGACGGCTTGTCAAGACTAGAAATAACATATGATGTTGGCGACTTCTGAGTTAGTATAAGATATGGACCATCACGTTTAGGCATAAACTTTAAGGTCTTCTTGTTTTTGGCTTTGCTAATAGGATGCAAATTTACCAAAACTTTATCACCAGGAGAAAAATAAACAGTTCTTCGATTTTTATCATAGTATTTCTTCCGTTGATCTTGCTTCTTTTCTATTCGGTCTCGTATATCATTAGTGATATGTGCAAATCTTTTGAGATATGGGGTTATCTCTGGAACAAAGTTATCATTTTTTGCAGGATCAACTTCAATACCAGCCTTGGTGATATAGTGACCTAAATATTTTACTTTGGGGCAAGCGAAATTACATTTGTTTCTATTGGCATGCAATTTAAAGTATTTCAGGCGATCAAATACTTGACGTAAATCTTCAAGATGTTCTTCAAATGTAGAAGATATGACAATCAAATCATCTAAATATGCTAAAGTCTTGACTTTAAGGCCATTTCGGAAAATGTCCATGAGTCTTTGGAAAGTCGCGGGTGCTGTTTTTAATCCAAACGGCATCCTTGTAAATCTGTAAATTCCAAATTGACAAACAAATGCAGTTTTGTCTTTGTCAGGGGGATACATTGGAACTTGATGGTATCCACTTTTTAAATCAATGGTAGACATGTAAGCTGTTTGTTTTGCAGTTTGCAATAGGTCATCCATCCGCGGAAGAGGATAGGGATCAGGCTTTGTAACCGCATTGAGCTTCCGGTAATCAACGCAAAGACGAAAATCACCGTTGGGTTTTGGAACTAGCACTACTGGAGCGGCATAGGGAGAATCGCATTCTTCGATTACTCCAGAGGCGAGAAGTGAATCAATTTCCTTCTTCAAAATCTCTTGTCTGGCAGGAGACAACCTGTAAGGAGGTACTGCAACAGGAAGCTTATCTCCAGTATCAATTTTGTGTTCGATGAAAGGTGTAGGCTCTCCCCCTGGTTGAAAGCATGTCTCGTATTCTACGAGAAGGGAGTTGAGGCGACGTTTTTGTTCATGCGAAAGATTTGTTCCTTCATTTTCACGAAGATCACAGGGATTTGGAGTAGTAGGAACTGCCAGCAGAGCGTTAATGTCAGGTGGTGTTTTAATAAAATCATATTTGATTCGCGGAGATTCCGAGAAATACCAATGCCTGTTGCAGAGATCTAGGACGATTCCTGCTTTACTCAAAAAGTCAACACCTAGAAGAGTTCTGTTTCCTCGAGCGTTTTTCAATACAATGAGTTCTGTCGGAATACTTTTACCTTTAACCGTAATGTCGACAATTGTAGTGAGTATTTCCGTTTTCTGAATTTGGCCATCAGCTAGTGTCATATCTATAACTTGGCTTTTGAATTTCAAGCCGTTCTTCTTAAGAAGTTCAAATAGCTTTTCTCCAGCTACTGAATGTGTTGCACCTGTGTCGGCACAAACAGCTGCATGAGTGTCACAGACAGTGATATCAATGATGCTTATTTGTTTATCCTCCATTGAAAAACTGTAAAAGTTCATATGATTGAGACTTGACGATACATCAGGGTTTACTTTCAATGCTGGGTTGCATGTAAGACATTTTGCTTTGATTATTCCAGGAGCTCCACAACCATAACAGTTCAGGGGTCTTCTGTCATCTTCAAGTCTTTCATTATTTCGTTCGTGTGCTCTGTCTTTGTTAATGGAGTCCCTCCTACTTTGACTGGGAACCCCGGGATACCGCCTACTTTGACTGGGAATCCCAGACAGAGCCAGTCGATCAGGATTGTGTTCATTTCGAAACTTTGGGCCTTTAGCGTTAAAAGTCCTATATCTATTTGATTTTCCATAATCAGCTGGTTTCTTGAAGTTTTCCGACTTGTAAGCTTGTGTTTCTTTACTGTTTGGGCGCAGACTGTCGTAGGTGTCCAGTTTCTCTATTAGGTCATCGGGAGTGACCCATTCACACCATACATCCAAGAAATGGTCCTTTATTTCAGGAGGGACACGTTTTTTCATTTGGTCGAGGATCATCAAGTCCTTCAGCTTATCAAACTCCTGGATATTCAGTTCCTCCAACCATCCTTCAAAGTAATTTCTTAACTCAAAATGGAAATCCTTCCAAGATTTTTCTGGGTTTTTTCTATGAGTTGCGAAAAGATGTCGCAATTTCTCTGCGTTTAATTTATATCTTTTTAAAAGCATAGCTTTTATATGTTCGAAATCTTGAGCTTTTTCCTCAGATTCTCTAGAAATAATTTTTACAACTTCATTTGGCAGGACGCCAAGTAAATATGCTACCCAATTTTTCTTATCTATTTTTAAAAATTTCATTTGTCTTTGAAAGACATTGATAAACAGTGACATGTCATCTTGTTGAGGGTCAAACTCAGGAATTAGACTCTTAAGTTGTAAATTTAGTTGATTTGGTGATGCAACGACTGAACTTGAAGGCGACAGCTGTCCAAGTTTTTGGACTTCTAATTCCAAACGAAGTTTTTCCAATTTAAACGCGTTTTCACGAGAAACTTTTTCTTCCTCTTTTGCGGCAATCCTTTCACCGATCACCGAATTTAGGAATTCTCGAACAAAGTCTTCATCGTAGTTTTTACTGTGTATTATCAAGTCTTTAATGTCGGGGAGACGCGCATCTTTCGGGACTTCAATACCCATTTCTTCAGCCACAAAGATGAGATCGGCTTTAAGACCCTTACCCAAGAAACTCATCCTTGTTGTTAGGTTTAGGCACTACTTTCCGTTGTTCACAAAATCACGTCTTTTACATTGTATTTAAAAGAAATTTAAGAGTATAAAAGAAAACTTGCAATCACTAAATAATTTACAAAATTTAACACAAATGCACAAGATTCATCAAAGATAATATTAATTTCATAACAATATAAAGTTTTAAATTATTGTAATCGGTTAAACCTTATGAATTTTCTAGAAAGTTATCATAACATTTTAAAATTTCCATTGATTATATGTAATTCTTCAATAAAATAATATTTACCAAAATTTATGAAAAGAACATGTCATTTCTTAAAGAATAATCAAATCAAGAATAATAATGAAAAGTTGTACGAATACTCATAAAAAGGAAAAAGAATATATAAATTTTCAATACCATGCGCTTAAAAATAAAACACAGAACAGTGCTGACAGAAATAATGATAACTTTTTTTTTTTTTTTATATATATACACACATTAAATCTTTGAAACCACAATCGGAAAAGATCTTTCCTTTCTATTTTATTTATTTACGCCAGTTATACTACTCATTTAATATATCATAAATGAATCATTCAGCTTATTTTTCTGCATCCGGTGTATCACATTAATATTCCAAAAAGCGAAACGATAGAAGGGGGGGGGGGGGCGACAGATATGTGGGGGGGCGTTATGTCTACGCAAAAGAGCAACATTTGCGTTTCGTTCCGAAACCGAAACTGCCGAATGAAACTTAAACTATAGATTATTAGGTTGAAAGAAACATTTTTTCAAACAAATATAACACTAATAGAAAATATACATACAGAAATATGAGGAAAGCTTCTAAAGAACTGCTTTTACAAGACTTTAAATTGACTCTTACATCATGAGTTTTATACAACATTAGTGTACATATGCCAGGGGTGTGGCAAATTAAGTTAAAACAAATTTTTTTTTTTTTTTTTTTTTTTAATCTACACTTA
>JAOUZG010001200.1:1435939-1446105 GCA_026289955.1 Argiope argentata
TTTTTTTAAATGGTTATTTTTTGAAGAAGAATTGCAAGAGGAGCCCGTTAATATTAATGGCAATGAATGAGGAATTTAAATAAAGTTTAGTAAGTATAACAATAATCAAATAATTCGCACTCGAGATTTTGAAGATTTTTTTTTATCTCTCCGCTTTAGAAAATCCACATTTTTGGAAAATATCCGTCTGTCTGCCTGCGACAAAGATAACTCAAAAATGCTTTGAGCTAGATAGTTGAAATTTGGTATAAGATCGAATTAAAGATTTCTACCTCTGAAAAAATATTGGATAAGATCTGTTCTGAGGGAGTCTGTCTGTTTGGCTTTTCGAATATAAGTTTTCCATAAGTTTCGAATATAAATATTCCATAAATATTTTACGACAATGCCATTAAGGCGTTCTCTATATGACAAGTTTACTGGAGAATGTGAGAGAAAGTTTTGAAGAGACTATTTCCGTTTGTTTCATATAATCTTCTTTTTATTATGTCAGAACATGATGCTGTTTTTAGAATTAGGTTTTTGGCATCAATGAAAATCCGTAGGCGAAAAATAAAAAATTTATTTTCTGCACGAGCATCTCAAAAAATCAGCCTTTAATAACCCGTTGCCATCGCATTTTCAAAAGCTCTGATTTTTAAAAAAAGTTAATGACTACAGCAAATAAAACCTAGAAAAATGTCATTTTAAACACGAGATTATATGAAATGAAATAAATAGGAAATGGGATATTTTTTTTTAAACAATGACTGCGAGACAAAGTTTTTTTGGATCGTTTACAATACTGAATAAAATTAAAATGAATAAAAATATAATTTAACTTGCCCGAGCACGTGGTGCTTGGCAGTTCAAGAAATTATGTTCTGACGTGATACATTGAAATATGCATAGCAAATTTCATTTTAATCTTTATTTTTTTTTTTTGAATTTTTTAATCCAGAAGCATTTTAATCAACACAATAGATAATTAAAATGTGCTAACCATTGTCACTCACAAGGCGAATAAGAAAATTAAATCAATAACATATACGTAATATATTTCTAAAATAAATATTTATATGTATGCATATTTGTTATCAATGTCAGATCAAATTTATTTTACATTTATTTCATATAGATAAGAAATATCTTAATAATCCATCTCACTTGTATGATACTATCTCTTTATTGTACATCTAGTCTAGACTACAGAAAAAGAATTATCGTTTTTTCCCCCATTATCCTCTTCTGATAGAACTATCCCTTTGTCGTTGCATGAGATAAATTTGAGCAAGCGAGGCTGAGGGTGGTGGTTGTGGAGGATTCAACCCCACGTGTCTGAAACGGGTTGCACAATACCTGTGACTGAGGGTGGTCGGACGGCACACGCGGCGTTGTGTAACAAGGGACAGAAAAGAAGGACACACACATAGGCATCTAGACGAGAAATCTTTCGTAGAACATGACAATAGAATTTTATTGTTGCACTTACAAGGTCAAAAGTTAAATAATTTTTATTTGGTCAGAACTTTCCTGTTAAATCTACAAAAGGGAAGATATTCCCTAAGTATTGCGAAGATGTAAATTGCCCCCCCCCCGCCCTATTCTTACCGATATGTGGGCAGATCCAGACTATGTCTATCTACGTCTATAACTTCGTGGATCTTCTCCCAGAATTGAAATTAAAGATTTTCTTTTATAAAATAAACAAAGCACATTGAAATAAATAAAGCGCATATGTCTTACAAATACCTTTTAACAATTTTAACTTATTTAATAAAAAAAAAGAAATGAAAAAAAGAAAAGGAAAGGAAAAAAAGAAAAGAAAGAAAGAAAGAAAGAAGAAAGAAAAAGAAAAGAAACATGCATGTAGTTAAAGTTTACTTTTTAAGTCTTGTTTATATGCACAGGCTGTAAATAGTAGTATTACAGAATTTATTTTAAATCCTGAATATAACATTTAAATATTAGACTATATAATATTAAAATATGTATTATATAATTTTAAATGATATATATATATATAAAATTTACATTTTTATATATTATTTATATGATATATAATAATATAAATTGTATAGATATTAAAATGTAGTATTTAAAATTAGGACTACCAATTCCAATAATTCTCATTACAAAGAAAAAAAATTCTTCTCTTCTTCACTGATCATTCTCCGTAGTATCCAATCACCCATCGTACAAATATATACATCTTTATATAATTGAAACCCAATTATGTCTCATTAAGACGAACAACTTTTGCATTTGATTTTTGATAACTGCAATATGTTAGAAGTTAGGGACTGAAAAGTGTTTTTAAAGCTCAAACATTGACTAACACCAACCAGATATTTTGCCAGAAAATATTTTAGATGTAAAGGAATTTAGTTTTGATTTATAGCTCGCCGAGGGGAATTTTTTTTCCTTATTTTTTTCAGAATTCATCTTAAGTATTTCAAATTGTATTACCTTAGCAAAAAAGTTAAAATTTGCAATTCAAAAAAATTCAATAGCTAGCATCTTAATCTGAACAATAATATGTTCAGATTAAGATGATTGCTTTTAGTTAAATCATTTATTCTAGTTTAAATAAGCCATCGATGAATTTCGATTTCTAAATGGCATGATTTCAGATCAAATAATTATTTTTGGTGATGTTTCCAGATACATTTATTAGTAAACAGAGCCATGGTTTTTATTTTTTTCTTCCTTTCTTTTCATCATTTAATGGTTCCATTAACAGACGGCAAAGGAGGAAATGGAAACAAACAATTAAAATACAACGAAGTAGCAGCTGTTTAAAAGACAGTTTAAAAGTTAACAATAATAATAATTTTTTATAATTATTTATTCAATAGCAACATATAAAATATTGCAAAATATAGATTTTTGAATAAATAGATCCCAAACTGAAAATTTTATATTTTTAAGGCCTTTATTGAAGTTGTATTTCATTAATAAGGTTTGGAACGATATGTGTAATATTGGAAACTTACAATTTTGATTTTTTTCAGCTCAGTTTCTATGTTGTTTTTTTAATAAATATAAAAAAAGAAAGCCATTTTCATATTAGAAAATAACTTGGAATGGAATCGGAAGATAGTATCTTTACTGGTCATTTCAGAAGTATTACATTTAGATGAATTTGATAGAAGGCAATACACGATGAATAAAAATGATGGAGGGAGGGGGAATGTGAAAATGATCTTACCATTGTTCAAATTAACTGATTTTTCTCATGAATATTCTTTCAAAGTCATTAAGATTGGAGAATATTCCACTCGCCACTGTTGCATTTATCAGAGTATTAAAGAAGAAAATTTTCAGTATACCAAATTATAGATTTTTTTTAAATAAATCAAAATACAAGAAAAGGAAAATTTGATTTACCTGTATTACATTTATCACAATATGGGAGAAAAGAATTATTTTTATCAATTTTCAGTTACAATAATATGAGAGTATAATGTTACAGGCTGGCGAGCTCCTGGGAAGTGCACCGAATGAGAACGCGTTGGCGACGTTTGACGAGGAGCTTCGCGCCGACCGATTCGGTTTGGCAAAAGGATTAGTCTGGTAGTCGCTGAATTGCTCGTGGTATTTTTCGAAGTTTCGCTCGCTCTCTCGGCTATATAAGGGACAGGTTGCCGTAATCTGGCAGTTTTCCTCTCTGAAGAGTAGCGACTCATTGTAGAGAGCTGATTATTTTTCTCGCTTGTTATTAGTGAGCTGTGTTTACGTTTGCTGTTAACCTTGTATTATTGAATTCGCTGTGATTTACTGTTTGCTGTGCTACACGATATCTGTTTTGCAGTCTGTGTTTATTGCGCGTAAGGCTTGTATTTACGCTGTTAGGGACTCTAGACTGCTGAATTGTTTTTATCTGAAATTTTGCTTTATCAATTCATCCTGTAAGTAGCTGTAAATAAATTTGTTTGTGCTGTCCTCAAGTAAAGTTCATTCAATCCAAAACCGCTACGCTAAAAACGTAACAATATAATTCCACTCTCGTTAAAATAAAAGATAATTTAAAATTTACTTTACGTCCACGATTCTGTGAAACTGCTAGGCATTAAAGCAATGCTTTTATAATTGCCTTATATATATATATATATATATATATATATATATATATATATATGAGGTTTTGAGGTATATATGAGGGTTAAGGTTTTTGGCGTCAACGAAAATTCGTTGGCGAAAAATAAACATTTTGTTATCTGACCGAGAATCTCAAGAAATAAATAAATAAATAAATAAATAAAAATAATCAGCTTTTAATAACGCGTTGCCATTGCCTTTACAAAAGCTCTGATTTAAAAAATAAGTTAATGACTACTGTAAATAAAACCTAGAAAAATGTCATTTTCAGCACGTGATTATATGAAATGAGATAAATAGGAAATGTGATATTTTTTTAAATGATAAATGCGAGGCAAAGTTTTTTAGATCGTTTGCAATACTAAAGTGACTCATTCAATGAAACAATGAAAATGAATACAAATATTGTTTAACTTGCACGAGCACGTGGTGCTTGGCCGTTCAAGAAATGATATCACATGATTCATTGAATTATGCATAGAAGATTTCATTTTAATCTTTTTATTCTATGATATCTGCATCAAGTTGAGATATCAATCTTCAAAGTTTTGATTACTACACTAAGAAGCAAATTTAGAAAGGAAAAATGTCCTCCCCGGCGGGGAATCGAACCCCGGTCTCCCGCGTGACAGGCGGGGATACTCACCACTATACTACCGAGGACTCGAAATGTCTTAGAGGAAAGTAGATAAGACTTTATTTTACCTTCGGCAGTAAAGCTGTTAAATTATTGAAGCTGCGTGTGAGTTTTATTTGATTGATAATAATTCATGATTTTTTTTATTGTTGAAATTACACAGTTAAATATTCATCATGAATATTACAAAATATGTTTTAACATGAATCACATTTAAAAAATAAATCCAACACTTCGCATAATGATACATTTTTATTTTACGGTTTATTGAATTTCGTGGTTATTATTCATAGCTTTTGATTGCGTATTTTCGCATCATTAAAACAGTGAATTCAGAGGTCAAAACTCAATATTTTTTTCACCCCGTTTTCTATTTTCATTTAACCATTAAGTTCATTAACTTAGAGCCGTAGACGCTCTTTTTATTCTGACTCTTTTGAGGAGCACAGAGAATTGTTATTTCTTATGTTACAAACACAAGCCTGACTAAAACGAAGGCATGCGGGGCAGTTGCCCAGGGTCCCCTCATTAGAGGGGGGTCCAAATCGAATAGAAAATTTATTTTACGTTTCCTTCTTTAATGAACTTTTTAAAAACAAAATATCAGTACATAATAAAATTCGTCAGTTTTATGTTAGCTTCATTAACCTATGAACACAAAAATATATTTCCTAAATCCATAATTTTCCAGGCCAATATTCAGCTAAATTTTTAGCAGTGGGGGCTCCCAAAGGAATTTTTGTCCCGGGCCCCAATTATGCTTAGTCGGACCCAGCTTAGAAAACTAATAAAACGCATGTTAAATGATTAAATAATTAATTTTAAAGATTGAAAGTTGAAAAAAGAGCATAAATAATTTCTCAACAAATTTAAATACTTATCAGTATACTTGGAAAAGGAACACAAAATATTATTGTATAAAGTTGGCATTTTTGATATAAATTAAAAAAAAACTTTTATTGATTTGCACTCCTGGATCTTAACTTTTTAATATAAAATTAGTGCTATTTTGAGATTTAATTAAAATTTTATTTTTACATTATTTATAAAACAAAACTAATCATGCTGGTTAAAATATATCAAGAATTATTAAATTATACTGACAATAATAATCGACAAGTGACAAGGTGAACAATTATATTTTCTTTAATTATTTTTCTTCCTGTTATTATCGTGATAATATATTTCACGCATCATTTTTCTATGCAAATTTCCTCGAAAATTGAAAAATATATATATATTCTTAACTAAGATTAAATATTTCACTTTTAGAATTAAAGAATTTGTAACTAATTAACGGAATTCTCTTCTCTTCATTATGAAAAATATCATCACACATTTTTTTTATTTGATTTACTTGAATGCATTATTTTGAAGAATAAAACGACTTCCAAAGACATATAAAACAAATTTTTATAAAACCAACTAAAAAAACAACTTTTGTTTCCGCCCGGGATCGAACCGGGGACCTTGCGCGTGTGAAGCGCACGTGATAACCACTACACTACGGAAACAGATGTCGACAACTCTTCGCGATTTTTCAGTACGAAAATTTTATTAATGTATAATACAAACTTGTTAAAAAAAATTGGAAAAAAGGAAATTTTATTATTTTATTTTTATTACTTATATCATTGAATGGACAATAATTTTTTGAAGTGAATAAATTCTTTAATTAAGTTATTTAATGATAAATAAGCATTCAAATTATATTTGAAAACACCCATTTATATTTCAATCTTCTTCTTCTTCTTCTTCTTTTTTTTTGAAAAATTTATTTTTATTTGTGATTGTGTTTGAAATTTTTAAGACTCTCTTATCCATCGAAAATTAATCAAAAAATGCAATCAATTCTTTGATATTTCATTCATATGCCAAATAAGCTTCGGATATTATGGCGTAATCACATATTTTAAATCATGGTTCTGCGTCACAGCCAAGGCCCGACTAAGCCTAGTTAGGGCCCGGGGCAAAATCTTCTTCGGGGTCCCTCTGCTTCAATATTTTAGTAATGAAGAACATTCATTGAAGAAAAAAAACGCAAAATAAAATTTCTATTCAATTTGGGGGCCCCACAAAAGCCAGCCCCGGGACAACTGCCCCGAATACCCCTGCCTTAGTCAGGCCCTGGTCACAGCCCTTTTCTACTGGCATTACTGGCAACAAATTTATAATGTAAATTTGTCTATAGCATGTGGAGCATCATGTGTCAATAAATTAGTTGCTCTAAAAAAACAGAATTTTTATTTTATAATATTACTGAAAATAAGGGTTTTCTTGAGCAGAGATTTCGTGTTAGCATTGTGTTCTCGATTTAGAGACCATAAATAAACCTTACGTCTTCATTTCCCTGGGGCAGTCTTCGATTTTCTGTAGTACGAATTAGTTCATATTTGGCTTTATATTAAGTGACTATAGTTCTTAAGACTTCATAGCTATTTGAAAGGTATGAAGGCCTGGGTTTGAGAAAACTGAATCGTGTTTGATGCCACAATACTTAATAATAAAAAATAAAAAAACTAGCGGAATTGATTGGTGGTTGGATCTCGCCACCCAAGAGGGTACACTAATAGGTGGGTAATAATACAGCCATCTATGTCGAGACGTACTTCCTACGGGAAGGGTTGTATCGTGGCCTATGATGGCCATTAGGACCCAACCATAGTTCATGCCAGTGCTGCTGTTGCGGCGGTTTGGTCATTCAGCCTTATGGTTTAAATCTTTGTGCTTTCGTGGCTGGTGGGAGAATCTCGTATGACTTTCCGCCAAACTCTCTAATAAAGTTCTCATTCATTTCTGTGAATGAATTTCTTTTAGAATTCGATTATAATTCTACAAATTTAATCTTAATTCTATATACCAATTTTCCACCCTCTATCTCAAAGTGTTTTTGAGTTTTCGTATTTATCGATAGACGTAATGCCGAAAAATGTGTGTGTGTGTGTGTTTTGGATTTAAGGAAGTTTAAAACACAGAGATTGGTAAAAATCTCAAATTCGTAATTTTTGAAGATAACAATATTTTCTCTCTAGCTCTTTTACGAGAAATTAAAAAGGATTTCATTCAAAATATGAAAGAATTACTTCAAGACATTCTACATTAGAATTTTACACCATTCTTACAACCCTTACTATACCTTTTATCCTCTGAGTAGACTGTCAATATACTCAAATAAATAAATGGTTCTTACAATTAAATTTCCAAACTATTTAGGACCTTTGTCCAACTTTTGTTGGTGTCATATCCTGATGTCAAAAAAACTTAGAACCGCTGACTCACATTTTTCAAAACTCTTCTTATCACGCCTTTTTTTGTTTAGAATATCAGCCAGTTTACGATTTCCCATGTAAACGTGATGCCATTCGGACATAAACAAATTTGAACTCGGCAAAACAAAATAGAAAAAGTCGTTTGCCGGCTTCTCATTCGTTTGTAAATCATTTCCTTCCTGGTGGGAACTTTCTCTAGGTGGAGCAGAAAAACCAAAGGGCGATACTCCGCGAATTTTGAAAAAGTGCAATGAATGAGCCAAAGGGTGGTTCTGAGAACATCTTCCCAGATCCGCATGTTTCGGCACCACGAGTGCCCTGATAACGGAACAAAACTGCCCAACACACCCACTGAACGTCTTTGAACTGTCGCTATAATTCTGCACCAAACATGGGGTTTTGTTTTCGCCTTTGAATAAGTTTAAATTTCCCTTCTTGATAACATGAAAGATATCAAGGAAATAATGTCTTAGTTTTCTTATTTTTGTGCAGATGAAAAACGATTGAAAGTAATCGTTTAATTCTCAGTTATCTAATTTTCAGAGCTATTTTCAAGCAATCTGTTATCCCTTTTTCGTGGTCGGAATCCTCATAAAATCTCGTATAAGGGCATGTGGAATACTGTTGAAATATCAAACATGAGTAAATAGAACAATCACTTTGAGCATATTAAAAATTATACATAATAGTAGCAATACTAAACTAAAGCTTCTTTTTTGAAAAAAAAATGAGAAAAATTTTAGCCAATATCATAAGCGAATATTTCATTTCTTAAAGAGATTACCACAAAATCTTTATGTACTTGATTGGAATATCTTAAATTAGAATACAATTTTTAAGCTGTCTTTCTGGCACAAAAATAGAGCATCTTCCTCATGTTCAGGGAGTCCCGGTTTGGACATAGTTGTTCTTCTGTGTGCTATCTGTGAGATGTGTCGCTGTACCCTTCAGTAAAAAGTGGCTGTATAAGCGACTGTGATGAGCGCGTAACTAAAGTCGTACTCTTGGCCCTAGTTGGCGCTATTTGAAACATGAGACGCATATCTTCGACTTAAAATCTGCTGATATATCAGCGGGTCCATGGCAAGTGCCATAAGTAACAACTTAACAATTTTTAATATTGCCAAAACTAGATTTGACTATGCAATGTCCCACACCTTATTCAAACTCTAGTATGATTGTTCGATCTTAAGGATGTCCCCCCCTTTCCAGCTGTTTTTGCCATGGAAACTGGCACAGGAACAGTTTTTCTACAGTTTTTATTCGTTTTTTTAATAAATGTCTTGCTTTATGGGTTTGTAAAGTCTAATTTAGAGATATAATGAAGTTTATATCTCTAAATCCGTGCATGTTTGTATCCGTGCATGTTTTCGTGCTCGTAAATAAATGACATTCTGTTTTTAATGTTGTATTTGATTATGGAGCATTAGAAAATAGACTTTACATGATTGATCATAATTAAAACCACCGAACCACATAATAGATTGCTTTTAGAATTAAAATTATCATTGTCAAATATATTAATACATTAGTTTTTGAAATCTTTGGCGCCATTGGCATCAACAATGATAAATAAGATATCGTGCCTTTACGGTGGACACGTTTTCACTCCGTTGAACTTGCCTTCACAAATCTCAGCAAAATTTTCGCTCTCAACAGGTGTCCGCTTTTTGTGGACTGTTTGGACTGTGCACCGGGACACCGTCCTCCATTTTTCTTTCATTTCCTACACCCGCTTCCGACGCGAGGTCAAACTCCGTTCAGACAAACAACACCTGTGAGTGAGAGTGCTCTCTTTGGCCCTCCCACCTGAGCTAATCCCTGCGGCGTGGGGTCCCCCACATCAAAAGCCAGGAGCATTCATGCATGCGCAGGGGCTGTCCGATGAGTGACATCCGCACTCAGGTCGGTCTTTCATTCGAACGTGCCATCCTCGTGCAACAATTCACTCTCTGTTGTCATCCCCCGTCTGTTGTTCTCGAGTTCCGTTAGAAAAGGATGCTAATCAGCTCAACTGTATTCGATCCATCCTCTTATAACGAGCCACTTCATCATGCTCTGCTGCAACGCTGAATTGAATGGGACTAAAAAGATTTTCGGGGTGAATGTCAGGGCATTAAGGCGACCAGGAAACTTTAAAATGACCTTTTGCAATTTTCACCTTTAGCAATTTGAAATTT
>JAOUZG010001200.1:1446115-1464285 GCA_026289955.1 Argiope argentata
TTTAACAGGCATTAAGAGTAACACTACAGGAGATGACACACAAAATTTTCAAGCATTATATGGATTTAGTTATGAGTTAGGAGGGGTTAATATAATATAATATTAGCGATAAATAACGTCAAGGAAAAATGTTCCAGGCGCTCCATATTTGTTCGAAATTACTCCAATTTTTATTATTATTTACTCTAATCCTTTTGGAACAAATGTTGGGATTAATCTTTAAGTTTGAGTATGAAATATCAAAAATAACCTATGTACCTTAAAACTACTGATTTTTTTAAGAAAGTTTAAAGTAGTTTTGAGTTATTACATTGGTTAATTTTGATATATCGTACTCAAACTTAAATTTAATCCTAATTTTTATTTCAAAAGGGTTCGAGAAAGTAATAATTAAAATTGGAGTGTTTTCGAACAAATTCAGAGCGCATGGAACATTTTTTATTAAAGCTATTTTCTCTAATACTTTATTATATTAACCCTCTGATTCATAAATAAATTAACACAATTCTTTACAATTTTGAGTGTCATCTCCTATAGTGTTACTCTTATTGTCTGTAAAATTTCAAATTGCTAAGGTGAAAATTACAAAAAAAAAAAAAATCATTTGAAAGGTCCCTGGTGATCTTAAGGCAATGGTAATTTATGCTTTTAGGGATTCTGACGGCAATTTTTATGGAGATTAGATATTTTACTGGAAACTGGGCATATTTTTTTCCAACATCGTGATGGTTCCAATACCTCTTGATCTATTATATTAATCCAAACTTATTCATCAAATGTGTATTTAGTGCTTATTTCCTCTCGAATAAGTAGTTAACGATTAAATATCAATAAGTTGATTAGCGGTGTGAAATACAATAAAGATTAAAATGAAATCTGCTATGCACATTTCAATGTATTTTGCCAGAGCATAATTTCTTGAACGGCCAAGCACCACGTGCTCCTGGAAGTTAAATTATAATTTTTATTCATTTTACTGCGTAATTTTCCCTATAAAAAATTATGAATTATCGCTCAATCTAATAAAACCCTCACACAACTTCAATGATCTAACAGCTTCACTGTCGAAGGCAAGATAACGTTTTACCTACTTTCCTCTAACTTCTCTCGAGTCCTCGGTAGTATAGTGGTGAGTATCCCCGCCTGTCACGCGGGAGACCGGGGTTCGATTCCCCGCCGGGGAGGACAATTTTTTTTAAAAAAATTATTTCTTAGTGTTGTGAAGTAAAATGTATCAAAACTTTGAAGATGAATGTTTCAACTTGAAGCAGATATCATAGAATAAAAAGATTAAAATGAAATCTGCTATGCATATTTCAATGTATCATGTCAGGACATCATTTCTTGAACGGCCAAGCACCACGTGCTCGTGCAAGTTAAATTATATCACTATTCATTTCAATCGTTTCATTGAATGAGTCCCTTTAGTATTGTAAACGATCCTAAAAACTTTGTCTCGCATTAATTGTTTAAAAAAATATCACATTTCCTATTTATCTCATTTCATATAATCACGTGCTGAAAATGACATTTTTCTAGGTTTTATTTACAGTAGTCATTAACTTATTTTTTAAATCAGAGCTTTTGTAAAGGCAATGGCAACGCGTTATTAAAAGCTGATTATTTTTATTTATTTATTTATTTATTTATTGAGATTCTCGGGCAGATAACAAAATGTTTATTTTTCGCCAACGAATTTTTGTTGACGCCAAAAACCTCAACCCAAAAACGACACCATTTTCTGGCATGATAATAATAGTAGTTGATCAGCAAACGCAAATATAACTTTTTCTTCTATAAATTCTTCCGGCCAAGGTTGAATTTCCTTTTTTGGGGGCCTTTTTTAAATTTGCTTCTTAGCGTAGTGAAGTAAAATGTATCAAAACTTTGATACGAGATGAGATTTGAATCACTGTTTAAAATCAGACGTAAACAAAGAAACGCATCTCATATGCATATCACAGCTCTTGCTGTTTGCACATTCGCATTCTTAGGTTTTCGCTCAGGCGTGGATAAGCACAAAGTTAAAATTGCAATTATAAAAGCTTTTTTCCTATTTTGATATGACTTTAATGTACTAAAACTTTCCCCAAAAAATGCTCCACAAAATGGTATTACTATCTGTTAACTATTTCCCAAATTTTTGTGATTCAAACGTACAGACGCTTTCAGGAGACTTCATTTTATACTATGTACAGATTATGTCCAGAGTTTCGAACTATATATGTTTGTACATGCTAAATTGCCAATATTACTTGCAATTGTAATGAAAAACTATATGAGAAATATAATGTGACCAGATAAAGTGACTTGAATCAGTAAATGCCGTCTCACAACAAATACCCCTTTTTTTTATCACCGTATCTGCTTGTTGTTCTGAATTTTCGTCAACATAGCATTTTAATCAGTTCATCAGCAAAAGATTTATCTTTTTGTAACGAGCTACTTCATCATCTTCTGATCCAAAGTGATGATGAAACAAGTTTATCTCTTGTCTAGTCACTTGTTAGCGACTAAACAAGTTTAATGGATGGATACCAATGTGCCAACCATCCGTGCTGTTATAGATTTATCCAGTTCCAATCCAATCTCTTATCAGGATATTTGCATTTCAGGAATCTGTTTTTCAGTGTCAAGATGTCAAAAATGTTGTTGAAGTTAATTTTATGAAGTGTCTAGCATAAAGATTGTCATTCTTAATTCATTCTCACAGAATGAGATATTTCATTATTTACTTATGCAGGTACGTTACACGCTTATGCAAGTGAATGAAGTGACAACATTTTGAACAAATACTAATTCATTAGTAGATATTTCAACGTGGGATTTAGTATACTAGTAATAAAAAGTAATATAAAATTTCTCTAGCTTGATGTTTCGCCAATAATTTTTTTTGTAACTAATTAGGTATCTCAGTTTCTGAATTGCATAGTGAATAAATGAATGTTCCATTTTTAGGGTACGTTTGGACTATTTCCATTATAACTTTGAATTGTCGTTTGACAACGGAAACAATACTTATGTTAAAAATTACTACAACAATTTACATATAAAATTTTTTTATAAACTACGCTGACATCCATAAAAATAAAAACCAGTGCAATAGCGCAGAAATAGCTAGTCTTCCACATGATCTGGCCGTTTCGGGTTCAGGTCCCGGTTTGGGCACGGTTGTTGTTCTTCTGTGTTCTATTTGTAAGATGCATGAATGGGCCTCCCCCTACCTGTAGAAAGGGACTGTGCAAGCGACTGTGTTGAGTGAATAGCTAAGTTGTACTCTTGGCCCTAGTATGCGCTACTGCAAAACGAGAGACGCCCCTTTCGGCTTAAAAGTTGTTTCCATGGCAAGTGCCGCTAACTGCAACAACAACAAAAACAAAAAATTATGTTATCATACTCTTTGGCATCCTGTCAATAATTTTTCCTGAATTAGTTGTTTTTTTTAATATTGCATTATTAGTAATGTATGCAATATGTATTCCCAAAAAGTTACTCATTTTAATGGGTGAATTTCAGAGAAAAAAGTGCAGCAATCATTGCAAATGTTAAAAAAAAGTAAGCGAATGAAAATTACTTACAGATTTAAAAAAAGATAAGAAGATATTTAAGAATATAAAAATTACAAATGATGTTCCCATTTCTCCCCAAATTAGTTGCACTTGTCACATTGCTTTTAGTGTGAAACATGTTTTAATTGAATGTCCAGATTTTAATGCTTATGTTGTAAATATTTTTACTCTTCTTCCCTTAACATGAAAGACCTAGTGGGTGAAAAATATCACCCAAATATATATTTTAATTTTTAAGAGCTATTGGTTTCATCAATCGTATTTGGTAGGTTCTTTTGCCCGTTTGTCCTTTTTATTGTTAAATGCGTCTTCTTAACTTGATTTTTACATTTACGTTAGTCATTGACTCACATTTTAATATTTTTATCTACACATTTCATGTTGCTTTAACTACTTACATTAGCTTCTAAAATCATGCTCTTTTAAATGTATGTCCTTATTTTACCGTATGCATGGCACAGTATAGCCAAACCAACCAAATTAGTTGCTTATTTGAATTTGATTTTTTTTAATGTATAGATTAGAATATCATTAAACAATATTTTGATGCAAAATTATGTTGGGAAAAAATTGTGTATGTAAAAACTATCATAACATGCCTTAATATTACTCTTCCACCAGAAAAAAAATTACTTTTATTTTATGATTACTACTAAGTAGAAACAGATATTTTCAAAATACAGATACGTGTTTGATCATGAAAAAATAATGTTTGGGCAATTCACAGTAATGGATTTTTTTCAATAATAATTTTTAATAAAATTTTACATTTTACAGGAAAAAAAATTCTTTTTTTCAACATCAGCAATACCGTTATCATGAAGGAATTTCTATAATAAGAATCCTAGTGGCAAATCATGCTTAGCATGATAATAACAATACTGTAAAAAAAATGAATCTAACCTCAAGCATTAAAAATAACGACCTCGACAAAAAAGAAAATCAATTTACTTTTTAGTGATATTTTATTTTCTGTATCAATATAACCCGCCGAATCAAAAGGGGAGGATATCTATCTATAATTACCCTCATGGCGCAGACAGGAAGACAGACAGTTGCACTGAAGGGGGGGGGAGATGCTTCAGAAAACGCCTCTTCGTGAGAACAGGGCGGGCGGTGGTTGCCTCGAGCCAGGGCGTCACCCCCCTAACGTTGTCGATCACCTCTGAAGCGTGGGTATACGGTGGGGTGTACGCCCAATTTTCGATGATCGAAGGAATTTGATGCCTTCGCACAGGATAAGGGGAGGAAATGATGCAACGGAAGTACATGGCATAGAGGGGTGTGATAGGTACCATCAGTTTTTTTATAGGGGAAGGAAGTGGCCACTCCCACGTAGGTGCGTGAGATTGGGTATAAAATAATTTATATAAGAAATCACGTGAGGGATTTTTTTTGAGGGGGGAGGGGGATATCATTAATGTGGAGCTCAATTTTTAAGAGAAAAAATGTGAAATGAGTATCATTTTTTTTCTTTATTTTAACCAGGTAATTGGGGAAGCGCTCGAAGATGATACGTTGCAAAATATCCACTCAATCAGATGGATTGTTTTTTGCCATTATAATGGAAATGTGCGGTGGGGCTTGAATTAGGTTTCGAATTCCGGTTGCGTAATGGAAAGGTCCTCACTTTGAATGGAACGTCGTGGATTTCTTTTCTGAACAAAACTTAAAGGCAATGTAATAATAGATTGAATTTATCTGATTTGTTAAAATAAAAAGCTTCAGTGAAATTACATTAGGTTTATTTTGTGATTGACTCTCATTTCTGAGTTTTATTCAATTGGGGAGATTAAGGCTGAAAGGAGTGCCTATCTCCCATGCCATTCTAGCGGATGAATGCTACCCGAAAAGAATTTAATACCCGTCAAATCCACGTGTAGATCGGTTTATTGGTAGAAAGCGGCCATTTAGAGCTTTTTTTTCCAATTTGAAATATATATAATTACCTATCTAATATTTCAGAAACTAGTCTTTGGGTAAAGGTTAGAGTGTCCTGTATATTGAAACTCAACAGTAGTAATTAATATTTAATAATAATTTAAATTTAATCAGTAATAATAATTAATAATACTATTTAATAATAATAATTGAAATGCAATAATTAATGATAAATATTTAATTGATTTAAATTAGTTGAATATTTATTATTCGAATAAATATTTTTAAAAATCTCTCAAATAAATTATAATTTTTTTATAAAAATTATAAAAAATACTTTTTAAAATGTCCTATTATTGATCGAATAGACAACCAAATAACATCATTATTACATACACAGCAATAAATTTTACAGTTCTGCAAAAATTGTCATTAAAAGTAAAATTTATTATTACATTTTTTTGTGATAAATGATAGACAGACAGTTAAATAATCATCTAATCAAAAATGTCTAGATAATCAAAAATGTAGTTATCCATGAAATATCTTTAAAATGAAATCGATTGTTAAATCTATTTGCGATAGATGAGTGTAAATAGGGATTTAAAATATATTTAACGTTTTATTTTATATTCTGAACATTTCTTATTATTTTAATGACATAATTTGAATTCAAAAAATTGTTTTAATTACAAACTAGAATGCGAAGATTTTTCTCTGGAGTAAAAAAGTTTGTCGCTAAAATTATTGATTTCATTTCGTAGATTAATATTCTGATTCAAAGTGATATTCCCACTTTTAAAGCACATTCCACAACAAGTGGATAGTGGCAAATAGACAACACACGTTCTGAAATTCCATACCATATCACGTGACGACATTTTGCCGTTGAAAAAATTTTAATTTCTATTTGCATTAAACCACTCTCTTCTCCATTTACTCCGAATTTCTCCATTACTGCTTGAATGAAAAATATTATATATTCGAAATTAAGTAGAATAATCAAAACGAGTGGATAATTTTTTATAGTTCCAGGGAAAAAAAATCTAATTTCATTAAAGCACTTAAAACAAAATCATTTTTTTATCATGTCAGAACGTGATATTGTTTTAGGAATGAGGTTTTGTGGCGTCGACAAAAATCCGTAGGTGAAAAATTGAAATTTTATTATCTGCACGAGTATTTCAAAAAATCAGCTTTCAAAACATGTTGCCATCACATTTACAAAAGCTATGATTTTAAAAAAATAAGTTAATGACTACAGCAAATAAAACCAAGAAAAATGTCATTTTGAGCACCTGATTATATGAAATGAAATAAATAGGAAATGTGATATTCTTTAAAACAATAAATGCGAAACAAAGTTTTTTATGATTGTTTTCAATACTGAAGGGACTCATTCAATGAAACAATTAAAATGAATAAAAAATGAAATCAACTCGCAAGAGCACGTGATGATTTGCCGTTCAAGAAATTATGTTCTGACTTGATACATTGAAATATGCATATCATATTCAATTAAAAAAAATTTTACTATTACAATATTTAGAGAGATTAGTATGAGAGGCTGTACCAGACTCTTCGACTCGTCCTTAGGAACATGGATTTATCTCATAAAATTGAATGACCGAATAGCCGCAACAGCAACACTGACGGGAACTGTGGTTGAGTCCTAAGAGTCATCACTGGCAACGATACAACCTTTCACGTAGAAAGTACATCCCGTCATCAATGGGAGGAGCCCTAACACCCCACCTACTCATGTAGCCTCCAGGGTGGCGAGATCCAACCACCATGTTGGAAGCGTCTCATCCTCATTTCGAAGTATCTCACCTCAGAGGGGGAGATACTCCTGTATCAGAAAAAAATCTCAAGATACGCTCAAAATTCTTCTAACAAAAATATTTTAATAGACTTTAATATGAGTTAAAAAATCTCATGATATTCTCAAAGCATTGCTAATAAATGTTGCTAGCTTTGAAACCCAGAAGTGCGCATCTCGGAGGTCGTTTTAAAAAAAATTGAAATTGGAATTTTAATTAATTAAAATTAATCTGGATTTTTCACTGCTACTTCTAAAAATATTTCCGTAGAAAAATTGTTTTTTACACAGCTTTAAAGTTCAGAATATAATTGTATGAATGATGCCAGTTCAGTTGCTATAAAAGTTTTTAATACAGATTTATTTAATTTTTGAAACATGTTTTTAAATATATTTAACGATGAGATTTTTATTATTGTTTTGAATGCCACCGAAATCTTTAGCATTTTTTCTTCAAGTATTTGAAAGCTTGATTTTCTTCTATTGTTGAAAGTACAGATGGTATTCCTGTTTAATATCTATGGACGAATAAAAAAGTGAAGTAAAATAAATGAATTAAAAGATGAACCGTCTATAATAGCGCCATGATGTCATAGAATTGGTCTCCATAAGAAAAGTCAACATGCCCAAATAGTAGAACATACGCAAGACTATTAAAATAGATCATCCTTAATATCTGATTGTTTATTAATTGGTTATATTATGATTAATGGCTATTAATAGGATTATTAATTGTTAGCAATTAATTATTAATTACTAGCCTTCGTACGCGCGGAAATTTTGATGTGTGTTTATGAAAATTGGTTGTATGATCACAATATAAATTGTCATCAAACCATATCATTATGGCGTTATTAAAAATAATTTTCGTCCAAAAAAAAATAGTTTGTCGCCAAATTTTGGCGAAGTGAGCGAATCTAGCGCGAACGACAGCCATGGCATTTCCAATCATAAGGCCTAGATGAACGCTGCAGCAACGGAAATATAGAAAAAAAATAATAAATAGGTACTTTTCCGTTAGCTGGGCGCCAACGAAATATCGCCAAAAAAATTTGGCGAAACTCTATTTTATTTGACGATTTTTCGCGGAAGACCGTTTAACGGAAAAGTGCCATGAAATCAATAAATGTAGAACAATGGAATGCACGAAAAAAAACATAATAATAATCGAAAAGGGTGAAAGTATTCGAAAGGAATACGTACAACAGGAAATAATCAAAGGAAATGAACAGGAAAAATCGAATTACGATAACATAAAAAAAATGGCGGCAAAGTATACCCAAACAAAGCGCTGCCGAAAAATTAACAACCACGTAAAGCTCCAAATGATTGTATATCAAAGCTTAGTGCACACAAATAACCTAAAAACAATTTACAGTGTGTACCTGAAATAAAACAAAACAGCAAACCAATTATTCAAAATAGTTATACTGGTTAGTCTGCCCCCCCCCCAAAAAAAATCAAGGACTAATGCAATTTCAATGCCAATTGGGACAACGCAAATGCATGAATTTTCTACACTAGTTTTTGTAATACGGATTAGAAATTCTCAATTTCCTTTATTATGTTTTATTTTGGTACTTTTCTGCTAGCCAGTTGCAAGAGAAAAATCGCAAAATAATGTATAATTCTGACATTTTTTTTTCTTTGGGGATTTTTCACTTGCACTCGGCTAACGGAGAAGTACTTTTATATTAATTCAAAAGTACTTCAGAATAAATCCAAAAGATCGATTAATTAACGAAGTTTATTTTAAGTGCATCAAACACTAAGAAAATGAACAGAATCGTTTGAAATAACTCTTCGAAAATATGTTAAGCCTTAGTAATGAAGATTTTTGGCGAGAGAGTTAGTTTTTAATTAATAAAAAATTAACCACTCAATTAACCGAAATAAATAGTAGCCTATGTTCTATTCTAGACTATAATCTATCTGTGTGTTAAATTTCATCCAAATTCATTCAGCCGTACTAGCGTGATTGACTAACATCATCCATCCATCCAAACTTTCACATTTATAATAGTAGAATAGATTCAATGTTTGAAGCGCTTTGGGTATTTTTCAATGCTTCAAACGCAACATTAACCACTTGACATACGAATTTATTTAACTTTCTAATTAGATAACTCATCCTATTTTAGTAATTTATTGTTAGATTTTTTAAAAAATAATATATGGAGCATTTGGGATACCAAATCGCTTCATATTGATATTTTCGTATTAAAATACTTAATTCTGTGGCTTAATTGCAAACTTGAAAATAAAAATTCAGTACTTCGATGCACGTGTCAGACACGTCATTGTATGCAAAGTGGTTACAAAAACATAAAAATATATTCAGAAACGATCAAAACTAGCCATAAAACAATTTTTATAACACACATTCAGAAATATTTGGAATGTTAAAAAAGTAAAAATAATAATGATGTGTACGTAAACAAAACGCCGGCTATCATTCCGAGATTGGATTTCCCTTTTTTTTGGACTTGACGAGATTCGAATCACTGTTTAAAATCAAACATAATCAAAATAAATGTAACGCATATGCATACCACATCTCTTGCTATTTGCACGTGCACAGGTTGAGGCTTTCGCCCATACGCTGAAAAGTTAAAATCGTAATTATAAAACACCACCTTTTTATATTTATATGATTTTAATGCACTAAAACCTTCCCCAATAAATGCTCTCCAAATTGTATAAATATCTCCAATATCCAACTATTTCTCTAGTATTTTATGGTTCCAACATACAGAAGCTTTCAGGAGACTTAATTTTTTACTATATGTAAATATTAATAGCAACTTTAGTTACAATTATATATATTTTTTAATAATTGTAACAAAATATTTAGTTACAATTATATCTAAATACATTCCTTAAAATTAAAAATTAAAATGAAATTAGATCATTTTTAGGCATGTTTAAATTAAAGAACTAAATCCTAGAAGTCAATTTGTTAAAACTGCACTGGAAAGTAGACGAATATTCTCCCTAGCGTCAAATAACGTGAGAAACAAATTAGGTTGTGTCAGTTCCACCTTTGCACCGGTAAACAAACTTAAAGATGTCAGTGCCACCTTTTCATTGATAAACAAAAGAGATGGCGTCTCTCTTCTTCACTCATTTGCACACGGGTTTAGCGTGCTCTCTTTAGATAAACAATAACACTTGTGCGGCAGTGAAGTAAGTGATGTTTTCATGCTGTTGCATCATTACGTCAGAGGGTTTTTTTATAATGTGCGATATAAAATACCAGGAACACACAATGCTTTCGCTTGGAATAAAATTTTCTTTCATATAAATTACGAAGTAATGTCTTTTAACAATTGTGAAAGAAATTTCATTAATAATAGCTTTCATTTTTTCATATAGAAAATATTTTTTAAAAAAAATTAAAAATCGTCCTGAAAATTTTGATGAATTCTCTAATTCTAATTATTTTTATGAACTCACATTTGAAATTTTAATTTGTTTTAGTCGAAGAATTCAAAGAGAAAGTGTTGAAACACCAAAAAAATCGGTTTTGATGAATCTCCATGCCCTCCCCCTATGCCCCCCCAAATCCTAAAACGCACTTTTTTTAAAAACTATGTCTGTCTGCATTTCGGCATAACAATACAAAAATGCTTCATTCCTGAAAAGAAAGATTGCCTGCTGACTGTAGGACACAATAATTTGTAATATGATATCCTGTTATAAATGTTTTGTAATTATAAATAACACGATTATTGCACAACAAAGTAAAGAGAAGAAGAAAGTGCTCCTTATGTTATTTACATGAGATGGATATTATTTACATAAAAGCACTATTACTTTTTAAAAAAATATTAACAAGAAATATGCATTTTCAATTATCTGTCCTATTGCTCATCAAATTTTCTTGTCAAAAGTAAGAATCATAAAACATACATACAAGTACAAATGCTATTAATGAATGATATGCGAAGTGAGATTGAACTTATCTGTTATATTCGCGGCATTTCTTCCAGATTAAATAATACTTTTAAGAATTAGTATTTTCATACAGATTTAACATCTCCCATCTCTAAAGCTCGTAAGGAAGAATACTGAATTCAATTTAGGAGAAAAGAAAAAGACTTTTATTCACTTACATAAATTAACTTTTTCAGGTGTCAATAGCTAATATTATGTAAAGAAGAACTATCAACGTTGATTAGATTTTTAAAAATTAGAATGTGAAATATACATTCCCAAATACCTCTCCTTCTGTTTGCCAAATTTTCTTACCAAAGATAATCAAGATCCAATAAATCTACAATATGAATACAAATGCCACAATTGAATGATGTGCGCAAATACGACTGAGCTTATCTCCATGTAACAGGTATTTATCACAGACTAGCAGTACTCGCACGGTGCTACCCGTGGCATAGCATCCAAGAAGAAAAATTAGATTTAAACTTAAGTATCTTCACCCGATATGATATGGGCGTGTTATGCACCATCAAACAAACATAAAAATATATTTAAAAAATATCAAAAATAGCTGCAAGACAATTTTATAGCACACATGCAGAAATATTTAGACTGTTACAATGGTAAAAATATGATGTGTCCGTAGACAAAACTCAGGCGATCATTTCGCTCCTCAGGAGATTCATTCTGTCTCCGCAATTCAGTTGCAGTGCGATTTAAAGAAAGACGGCTATTTCGCTCATCAAAAGACTCTCCTTCCCCAAGTGTGAGCATCATTTCTCTGATATTCTCTAATCGGACATTTCTTTTTTCTTCATTTTCCATGTCCGGCTACAAACAAATCTTTTGGCCTTTAATGTGTTCCCACCAAGTTTGGATTTCCTTCTTTTAGGCATAATGAGATTTGAATTGCTGATTAAAATCAGATGTAAACAAGAAGTTTATTGTATACGCATGCCACAGTTCTTGGTACTTACACAAGTGCAGTTTGAGGTTTTCACGTATGCACGAACAAGAACAAAATTAAAACCACAGTTATAAAACTCCCTTTTTTATTTTGATACGACTATAATGTATTAAAATCTTCCTCAGTAAATGCTCTACAAAATGGTATAAATATATCCGATATCTGTTATTATTTTAAAAAATTTTGTGCTTCAAACATACAGACGCTTTCAGGAGACTTCAATTTGTATTATGTATAGGTTATATAATTTTTTTAAGAATTAGTATTTTTTACATATGTAAAATTTCCCGCCTCTAATCTTGGAATGAAGAACATTTTATTTAACAGGCATAAATTACGAAATTTATATCATTGAACCTTTTTCTGTGTCATAAGTTCATATTTCATGAGAAACATTATCACATATTAATCATTAAAAAAAATCAGAATAAGAAACACGCCTTCTCTACTAACTTCTATCTTAATCGCCAACTTTTCTTGCCAAAAAAAATTAAATTTCATCTAAACCAATGATGTAATCCCAAATGCCACCATTGAATGATATGCGCAAGTGCAATTTAGCTTATCTGCCTTTCAACCAGCATTTCTCACAGATTTAGAATTAGTATATGCTTAGCATTTAATACCTCTAAGACCAATGCCTTGTATTGACAAATACTGTATAGCAGGGGTTCTCAAACTTTTAGACATTGCGACCCCCTTTTTAGACTAAGTATTTTGCCCAACCTCAAAAGCTTTAACTCTGTCTGTCCTAACTTAACTCTGTCCCTTAGACAGAGATTTTGAAAATTTTACACGTACTCAAGAGTTTGTAAAGTATGTGTCGGGTATTGGCACCACATCCCTTTGACCATCTCTCTCCTTACTAGTATCATCTCATCTCGAAACTTTGATTGAACTGTTTAAAGATTACATTCTAGTTAAGGTTATGAGTGAGGTTGTGTGGATAGTCAATTCGTTCAGTGAGCAAGCCGTAAATAAAGCTGAGCTAAGTGTCCGTCATCATTATCACCTGATAGAGATTTCAAGTGATCAGTCAGCTAAAGTAACTTTTAACGAAGCTTATATAGACAAATTTTGGATACGTATTAAAAAAGGAATACTCAGAACTGTCCACAACAGCTTTAAAAACTTTGATGCCATTATCTACATATTACAACTGTGAACAAGGATTCTCCATAATGATAAATTAAAAAACAAAATCAAGAAGTTGTTTGACACTGGAAAATGACATTGTTTTGTGTGTTACAAAGCTCACCCCAGACATTAAAAAGTTGGTTAATTCCAAACACGCTCATGTATCCCGTTAACTAATGGAACACAAAAACCAACTTGTATTTGTATTAATAGCTTCATGTGTACTCTTTTTTTTAAATGAAAACTACAACAATAAATTAATTTTCTTTAAACTTTTCTTCCACATCTCGTGACCCCCCTGGACACATCCCGCCACCCCCCTTTTGAGAACCCCTGCTCTATAGGAAAAAAAAAGCACAATGAATGGCGATTATTAACTTATAATCAATTAACCATCTTAAGTGTCAATGAGCTAATATTCAATTTAAAAAAATCATCTCCCATTGATAATCTTTTTTAAAAATCATCTCCCATTGATAATCTTTTTTAAGAATCAGAATGAGAAATATGCATTCATTCGCCAAGTTTTCTTGCCAAAGATAATTATTCCCATTTTATGCTATGGTTTCTCTTCAAAATCTGCCAAGGGTAATTAAGTTCCATTAAACCTACAATACGAACACAAATGCCACTAATGAACGATACTGACAAATGCGACATAGTGTATCTGTCTTATAACGACACAACCAGAGATATTTATAATTTATAGATTTAAAAAAAATTGCCATATACATTATACATTCTTTTTTTCTCTAACTAATGTCTTGGATCGCAGAACAGTGCTCCGAAGCGAGAAAACAAGTATAACCAATGACACTTATTAACTTATCTCTGCGAACCTTTTTAGGTGTCATATTGATAAAGTAGTAAAACGTGTACTGGTAGTTAAAATAAGACAAAAATCTGTTTCCGAATTTATCATGCGAAAAAGATGGATGCATTCTCATTTAGTTTGCGAAACATAAATACATGTTTTACAAGTTCTCCAGCATTATTCCAATGGTGGAATTTGCTTACAGGCATTCGGTTGAAACTTGAGCTTGCAATAGGCTTTTATTTCAAATAATAAATCTAGATTTATTAAAATTGACTTGATTTGCTAAAATAAAGCATGAATAAAAATAGATCAGTGACAGATTAACTTATTATCTGCTGATGATGTGAATATAGATATGAATTAATATAGTTAGAATGCTGGTTCAGCAATTCAGTTTCCATCTCTATTTACATATGAATTATTGCAGATTTTTTCACTCTCTATGATTGTCGATCTAAAGAGATTTATAAATCGCACTTATTTATGAAATATATATCCATATATGAAGGAAATAAATCTTCATTTACAAAATCTACTTCATTAATGAAGAAATAAGATATTACGTAATGAGATTTGGATCGAAAGTAATTTATTATTTGATTTTTGCAATTTCGATTTGCGTTTCAGGTATGTGGTTATCTTCATAATTTATTTATTTTATTTTATTTATGAAATCTATTTACGTATCATTTCTCTCGATCATAATTATAAATTAATATTCTTGGAAAGTTCTTAGAGTGCTAATTATCCAAATTCTGATTAACCGGATCTCCAATTATTCGAATGACTTGGAAGTAGAAATAAGAAATCTTCAAACAAAATTTCTTCCGATGAATATAAGCTGGGATACTTTGACAATTGATTTTGACGATATTTATCCATACAATGATATTTGAAAACAATACTAAGTACCAAAAATTGAAACAACTTTGTTCTTGTGATTATGTTAATTCGTAGTAAGCAAATTTCCTTTTTATTCCAAAAAATTAGAACTATTTTTACGTTTCTCTATACGTAATAAAGAGAATATATTTCGTATAGAGAATATACTACGTATAGAGCATGTATACTACGTACAGTTTTTTTATACGTAATATAGAGAAATTATAGCAATCGTCAAAAATTTTAAAATAGAAATTTTGACGAATTTCCACGTTTTAGATCCTCCTGAGTTCAAAAAACACATCTATGGGAAATGTCCGTCCGTCGGTCTGTGAATAAAGATAATTTAAAACTGTTTTAAGCTAGGTGGTATAGTTATTGGTATACATTCTTTACACCAGGTTAGCAGATTTGAATCAAATGTTGAGTAAAATTTGTTAGGGTTCGATGTTCGAATGTAGGTTAACACGATAATTACAAAACGAAGAGAGCTAGATATATGAAATTTGGTACACTCATTTAACATCTATAGTGTAGACATCTATCAATTTTTCCATAAAGTGACAAATCTAAAAATAGATTGACCATTTGCCGTTAAATATTTTCAGAAACATGTAAACATAATAACTGAAAATCTCTCTTTTCTTTTTGTATAAGAAAAAGTAAAGCTTTGAAGATAAAACCCCCTAACCCCCCTTTCTCTTTTTCTCTCTCTCTATATATAGATAGATACATAGAGAGAGAGAGTTGGTTTGTATTTTTTCGTTCTATTGTGATTTTGATTGGATTTGGAAAAAAATTTAATCAATATTGTATAATTTATTGCCTTTTATTTTTGTGATTTGTCTTTAAAACCTCGATTTCTGGGTATTTTTGGATCACGAGGGGTCAATATCTTAGGACAAAAGACAGACTCCTCACAGAAAAAATCCGTTGTTTGAATCCTTGCCTGAGGGTGTCCGTTGAGAAAGTCTTCAGGTCGAATTCACCTTTTCTTTTCTTTTTAAATTCTTTTTCTTATATTAACTTAATTTTTTTGCTAATTTGTTCATATACATTATAAGTTGTATTATTAACTAATTCTGTATATTGCTAAAAAAATCAGATTTTTAAAATATCAGTTATGGTTTTACGGTTTCAGCAGTATCGAGTACGAAGATAAGAAAAAAAAATTACGAGTCTACTTTCGACATCTCTCGAATTGCTTACGAGATTTATAATGGCTTAATTTCACATTTAAATAACTTTCCCAACACAGCTGGAAATGTGACAATTTCTTTTAAACTATTCTATATCACAAATGCGTCGTAAATTTCATTCAATCCAGCAGATGATATCCTTATTTCCATAGACGTTAGTGGCACAGGCAGTTATTTACGAAGGAACGGTCGTTCTTACGACTATATTGACCATAATAACTGGGACCATTTATAAATCTGAAGCCTTCAGAATCCTAGACACAAGATTCTCCATGCTCCAAGTCCAGTCTCAAAAGGGACAAAGGAACATCGGAGGAAAACAGCTTTTTCATTCCATTTCGATAATGGAGGAGGCTTTGTGGTATTTTGCATACATATTACGTCCGAAACGTTGGTTTTCAGCCGTAAAGAATCTTGGGCATTGATCTAAAAGAGTTGTTTGGAAAGAGATGGGTGAAATACGAAACCCCAATACTTGATCAGGTCTTTTAAAAAAGATTGTGGTCCTGATATTGATAAATTGCTTTCCTGTTACCGGACTCCCTGCATTTTGAATCTAAGGGGGGTTGGGAATTCAGTGAAATTATGCGGTCGTATTGTGGTCCGTTACGCTTTTTGGGCAACAGGACCACAAAGGACTGAAGGCTGTTCCAACCATGCGGATGATGCACGGGAGGCTCTGAAAGGGGTTGGTTCGTGAATTGGTAGGCAAGGGTGCAAAGGTCTAACAGGGTGAATATTTATGGTAATGTGGGGTGCACTGTGGTTTGTGCAAAAGGGTGAAAGAAATTTTTCTTCCAAACCGCTGTTTCATTGTCGTTGGTGACAGTTGAATATCCCGTAACAGCCAATGACCAATGAAGTTGCCCAAGATGTCAACATCATGCCACAGTAAACAGCATGGCTTCTTTAATATCTTTGTATCATCAGAGTAAAAATATATTTGGAGTTATACTATATTATTTAAATGTGGAAATATAAATAACAATTCTTAATGATCTGGGGGAGGGTAATCTTAAGAGAGAAAAGGAAATTACATTAGTTTTTTTATTTTGAATGGCAGGCAGAAGTAACTCATTCAGGTGTTTACAAAGCCCAAATCCAAAATCAACAACATTTAATCAAAACCTTCTAAGTTAATTAACATTTATATTCTTATATATTTAACATTAAGATTCATACATTTTATGTATTCCAAAATAAAACTCATGAGTTTCATGTTCCATTTTTATCTGAGCCTTCAGGAATTGAACAAACCAATAGATCACTCTGCATTATTTGAATTAAAGTAATACACTTATTTTAAAATTTTGTTAAATCTTTCAGGGATTATATTTGAATATTATGAAAATGAAACTGACGAGAAAAATATTTTATTTATTTATTAATTTAATATTTATTGAAGAGAAATTCCAATTTAATTGGCTAATTAGCATTTCTATTCAATATTTTATAAGGATATAGCAGGATATTTATAAGGATAGAAACAGTAAGATATTTATAAGGATATAGTAGAATATTTATAAGGATAGAAAATACAGTGATTTTTCTTACAAAAAAAGGATAATTCATTATTAAAAAATGTGAAACAGAAAAACAATTTTATAAAATATGTTTCTATTTGATAAAGCTCCAATACCTAAACTTCCCAATATTTCATTGCTTTCATATGCAACAACAGCGCAATTACTTTCACTTTTTATAAAATTTTATATTATCAGAATTAAAATGATATACCAATATTTAAACATGTTACAGTTGATATATAATCATTTTACTAAAATACCAATAAAGATCTAGAAGACTCTTTGAATAACGATCTCCTTATGTGGAACCACTCAAACATATGAAAAGAGGGATTAATAACAATCAACGTAATTAAATGTTATGTTGATTAGAAATATTTCATTCATATCTTCGAATATATATATATATATATATATATATTCGAAGATAT
>JAOUZG010001200.1:1464385-1474458 GCA_026289955.1 Argiope argentata
GATAGATAGATAGATAGATAGATAGATATAGATATAGATATAGATAGATATAGATATAGATATAGATATAGATATATATTTCTTGTTGTTTATCTTCAACAACTAATGCTCTATTGATCTGCTTAAATTCATTGTTTGTATATATGTTAAAAAATCAATAGGTTATTATTATAATAAACAGTGAAAGTGATTGACCGATTCATTATACTGATTAATTATAATCAATAATAACATTCATCATATTGATTGTAAAATAAACTGATTGGAGTTTGAAAAAAATTCAAATGTTAATGTGACCCAGGAATTTATTTCACTGCCTCAAAGAAAACACAAATAAAAAAAATTAGAAAAGAATGCCAGAATTGGAATATGTTAAACATGCAAATTTTTAATTGAAACTTGATGGTTTAGATATCAAAACTAATTAAAATTAGTTATTAATTTTAAAAGGAAAATTAACTAAATACATCAATACTTTAAATATCATATGCGTTTTAACTTGAAAAGACAAGCAACGTATTTCCTGAATCACAGCACTTCAATAATATTCTGTTGTTGCTACTTATGGTATTTTACAATCCCACTGACCGCCATCTGTATACGGTTTAAGCGTAGTGAGCACCTCTTGTTTTTTCAATAGCGCCAACTAGGGCCAAGGATACGACTTAGTTGCTTCATGCGTCACATTTGCTAGCACAACCCCTTTTTTACAAGGGGGTACATTCACACACCTCACAGATAGAGCACGGAATGAGAAAAACCTTGCCCGAACCGGAACTCGAACCCGGGACACCCAAATCAAGGGGAATACAAGCAGCTGCTAATTAAGGACATCGCCATTACAATATTCTTAATTGTTCCGTCGTTAGAACTGAATCAATTTTAAGAATTCTTAACTTATCAATAGTTCGAGTATAAATACTGTTATAAATATTAACATTTGCAACTTACAGCCAAATTTTAAGCTAATCAAATGTGTAAAAAATAGCTTTAACAAAGTGAAATATATTAATACACTAGTTTCCTTTTCGACCATAAAATATTATTTTCACTCTCCGCTCATAAAAAAAGGGTAGTCAAAAATAAAGAAACAATAAATATTCGATGGATGCTCTAAAAAATAACTTTACAGCATCGAGAACAGTTTCCCTTTACATAAAATTCTTCCAAACAGTATCCTGAATGGAGCCATGATTCGTATTTCCAATGAGTCCCGTCTTACATTTAGAAATACCGTGACCACCCAGAATTCAAATACGATTCCAAACTAATTAATGATTTTTCATTAATAGACCTCCTATACGGCATGCAAAACATAAAACGGAAATGACTCTTTCTTTCCAGACAATAAACTATTGTTTCCAGTCTTCTTCGAATTCATTCTATATAACAAAGCAACATAAAAATTTTCGATAGAAGATATCAGCTTTTTTTGATTTGTCGATTTTATTGAAAAAAAAAATCAGCAGGCATTTTTACCTTTTCAAAAATCATCAGCACTTGATTCAACCACCTGTCGAAATCCATACTTTCAAAGAACCTTGACCCAATCCAAAATAAAACCGTGTCGATTTTCAATTTAACACGGCCTGACGGTCAGATTTTAAACTAATTAACGATTCTCCAGAAACGGATCTTCCACGTGATATGCAAAATAAAAGCGCAATTGGTTTTTCATTCCGAATAATAAAACCATTGTCCCCAGCCCTCCATCATTGTTCAGAAGTGGAACCCTTCTGCGTAACAAATGCAATATAATATTTATTCGATGGATTCAAGCATCCTTGTTTTAATAACTCATAACAGAGCTGGAGAGTCCATTCCAAATGATGGTCTCACCCAACTCATTAAGCCGGTAAGTGAGCTCAACTTGAAGCTTTGCTTTCCCCCATCATTCCGTTGATTGCGCCGCTTTGATGTCAGATTGATGGCTACAAGCATTGGTGATGACTGACTGCAAATGCAGTAGATATAAAGGTCCTCCTTGTTGCAAACTGCAATTAGACGAATGGCACTTTGGCGATTTTTTTTTTCTCTTGCCTCGGTGGCAGCATTGACGAAAAGAGGCGATATTTAAGTATATGTTTCACATAACTTGCACGTAAGTTGTGTAAATGAAAGAGGAGAGATGGCTGATAAATTGCTTATGAAAGTTTCAATGACAGCTCTGCTATTTGTTGGTTGGAGTGTCGATTTGGGAACTTCCATAAAGTAGGTAAAACTGGCAGATGGAGGCTGAGGGTGATTATCATTTTCTTTGGGTACGATACTTATCACATATTCACCTTCTACGCTTATTAGCGAGACTCATATTTTATGATCGTAGCGAGGGGATAAAAAGTCTCATTTGGACTTCGTGGATGGCTCTTGAGGTTCTACCATTCACAGATGCTGGCTTCATGTTATTTTGATTTCGTTTGTTGGGTTTTTAATGTGAACATTATACAATGGGGTTGCGCAAGCATGAAAAGAATGCGAATATGATTAAGCAACCAACATTGCGGCAGTAAATATTTTATTTGTATAATTTTTATTTCACTGGTATATTTTTCATTTTTTAAGTAGGAATATTTTATTATTTATATTAACTTGAAAAGAATGGACATATTGATATGTCAATTTATATTATTTTTTTTGACAGAAGTAATATTTAAATTTTTTTCCTGCGAATGAAAATGTTGTGAATCTAATTAAACAGTAAATTTTTCGGGGTAACCAGAAAAGAATTTTTGTTTCCTGTTTTGATTTTTTTGTAGTAATTCAACACCTTTTCAAATGAGAAAAGTTGTTGCTTCTCTATTTTCATTCTGATTTTTTTTTCTCACGATATTGTTGTGGTTACTTATGGTACTTGACTATGGACAAGTCCCCCGCTGATACAGCAGCAGATTTAAGCCGAAAGAAGCGTCTCTTGTTTTTGCGCCAACTATGGCCAAGAGTACGACCTAGCTACACACTCACCACATGTGCTTGCACAACCCCTTTTTACAGGGGGGCACAGTCACATATCTCACAGATAGTACACAGAAGAACTACCATGCCCAAACCGGGGCTCGAACCCGGGACTCCTCGAATATAAGGTACACGTGATACCTCTGTGCCTGAAAGCCGGCTTCGATATTGTAATAATAATAATAATAAAGGGAATTCTTTGGAATTCAATAAATTATTCAATAAATTTAAGTTAAATTATTGCAGTTCCGATTTCAATGATATTTTCTGTTCTCTCAATTTTAATATTGTCTTTTGTCTTATCTGCAATATTTTTACGGGCCATGGTGGCTAGTTGGAAGGTCTCGGAACCGGAGGGTTTCTAGTTCGTGACCCGATTCTGCCGAAGAGTTGTCGCGCAAGTGGGTCTGATTACATTAAAAACGGGGGGACTAAACTTCCTCCCTCTGTTATGTTTTGGTGAGAAAAGGGGGGAATGGCAGCTCAGGTACTGTCCTCATTATCTGACCGTGGCTCAAAATTACGTCTAGCCCCAAATAGCCCTGGTATCAGTTTAAAAAACGGAATGTTAATATAACTAAACTAAACTTCAGTATTTTTACAATTACTTATAAATGATTATTTATAAATAAATGCAAATATTTTATACTCATAACTGAGGAATAAACTAAAAGAAAGGGACTCCGAAAGAATATTATGGGTTCCATTTCAATTCTGTTATCGTTAGTGGAATCACGGTTCAAAGTTCCAGAAGTCTTGTTATAAGATTTTGCTTTCGCTGAAAGCAATATAAAGATTAGTCTTTAATTAGTCTTAAGTTCGTATACCTTACATATATTGTTTGTCTTATAGGGATCGCGAAAAGTATTTTTGATGGAAGGAGTACCCAGATTATTTATTTTGATTTCAAGATTCAGAAAAAAAAAGGGGAAAAATGGTTTATTTTGCTTTAAGCGATATACAAAGTATGCACTTTGCAATTCAGAGAAAATTGCATTGAATTAATATTCATTATAAGATCTGTAAATTATTTTTCACTATCAAAAAATGTTTACGTTATTTATTCATACATTTCATTTTCATTATGTCCCATCTCACACATATGATGATTTTTTTACTTAAGTAAAGAATAAAAAGCTTATTAACTTTTAATGTTTCTTTATTTTTATACGTATATTCTATATGTTTAGTTTAATTGTCGAGTATTTTTCATTTTTGAGATTTTTTTTAGGCTGATATATACATAAAATTTTATTGTTTTTAGTCTTTTGAAGTCATTTTATAAGAAATAATTCAGAAAGGTATTGTTTCAGAAATAAATAATATTTATCTGTAAAAAGAAAACAGAAATGACTTTCAGATAAAAGATAAACTGATTCTACCACAGTTTTATAATATCCCATTTTTATTGGTTTTTGATAGTAATTTTTTCTAATCGGTCTATAAGGTTTTCTTTTCAGACTATATAATAAATTCTAGAACTTGTAAGTTAAGATTAAAAATCTTTTTTATACATATTTCCCTAAACTAATGACCAATCAAGCTTATCAAACAAAATGTATGTTACTTTTTTTGTTGTAATTAAAAAAAATTAAAAAGTATAGTATAAATACTGTAGAGATTATGAAACAAAAATCTAAAGTAGTTTATTTGAATTATTTTAAAATTAATTATTCCTTTTATAATATCTTTTTTTTAAAAAATCATTATTCGAAACGATTTTTCTATGATTTCCATCATTTGCATTTGATCTTGAATGATTTCCAACATTAATAAGAGGAAAAAATGTTTTAATAACATATGCAAAATTATTTCTTTTATTACGATATCAACTATTAAATGTCATCATTATTTCCTTTTTTATATCGTCTATCCCCGGCTAATAATTAGCAAAAAACTGCAACAGAATTGTATGGGAGGACCCACCGACCATCTGTTTATTTTCTCCTGTCGCATACAAAATAAGTTTGTAACATTCTATTAATACCTATTATTTTAATAGGAGGGTTAATAATTACGAATGTGTGTGGAAAACTTATGGAAGTCTGTGACAACTTGCTTGATGTACTCGCTTCCCAATATTCTACTTATGTCTAATATCTCTCCATAAGGCATGTAATGACAGCTGTTATTATTAATGGAGAGCAGACCATAAACAGCAGATGCGACACACCTTAACTGCGAACCGTATTAATGAAATCTTATTACCTTTTGGCTCCCTCTTCCCTTCAAGAGGACTCATTAGCCCTTTCCAAAATAGCGGCATGACAACCATTTACTGTAACCCCGATGCAACCTGTAGGCCCTTTTTCGATCTAAATGCCCCCATAAGGGGAAAGATCTTCGCAAATTACAAGAGGCGGCTACCTGCCAACTCCGCCTAGACCCTTCGACACCCAAAGCCCTAGGCCAGGGCCCAAATTTACCGGGTGGAGCCAGCAAAGTGCGTTCACCCACTAACTTGTGATGGTGTCCAGCGATAAGGCCTGATTGGCGTTGGCAATGAGTGGGTCCGATAAATCATTGGAAAAAAAAAAGAATTTTCTGTCTTTTCTTGGGATTCCTCCCCCCCCCTTTCATACCGTGAAAGAGGAGGTTAGGGTCGAAAATAATCGTAGGAACGTTAAGTGGTGGTGTGATCGAGAGAGGTGGTTGGTGGGATGCGTACATGGGTTGGGTTAGAATTAGATAGAACAGTTTCTGGGAATCACCTGTTTCGTCACATTTGGCGATATAACTCAGAATTATAGCCGAGTTTTAATTATCCAGTATAAATGATAATCGGGAAGATTCTGATTTACGAAAATTCGCATGTTACGATTATGTTCTGGCATTAAATAAAAATGACGTTCTATATGGGAAAAAATCAAGAAATTAATTGAAAACCTTTGAGATGCTGGGAACTGCAAATACAGCACGGTTCGTATAAAACACACAATTTCTTCTTCTTCTTCTTCTGTACAGCCGACCACCCCGCCACCATTGAACTTAGCAGTATCGACAGGATTAGTTGTGGCCGATTGAATTTATTATTCTATAGAAAATTAAATTAATTAATTTCAATTAATTTATTATTCTATAGAAATAATATAATTCGGATAATAATACACACACATAGTATTAAAGGCAATAACCTGTTCATAAAATATTCCTTCTAGATTTCTGCACTTGTTGCTTCCTTAGCAATGCCAGTATGCAGATTTCTGATATTTTAAACAATACACAAATTTTATGCTTTACTTTATGCTTGGTACATCTAGCCAAATATAGCGCCAATGAACTTCAACACCCAACTCAATTCAAAATTTGACAAAGATCAATAGTTATGGTGACCAAAAATGCATGCCAATTGATTTTACAAATTTTTTGAGATTTCGAATTAATATGTTCGTTTGATCATAAACAGAACAACAGAGAGATTTTCTTTCAACGAATTTTGTTGAAAGTATAATATAGACCAGCTAATATTATGTGCCAAATTTCATTCGTCTACAGCACTGCTGGGCAAACTTATTAGACAAAGAGTCAAATATGAAGATTACAACAATTTTTTTTTTTAAATTAGGAGCCAAACCTCCTTGTTTAGTAAGCTTTTATTATGCTAAATAAGCAGTACGCTAAATAAAACTAAATTTCATGCTTAATAAATATTCATTAATGCGAAATTAGAGCCGCACTTTTCCGGCAACTGGTTTACAGTATTCGATATTTTAATTATTTCACTCATAAAGACGCAGGAACAGGCATAATTTTTTTTAAAAAAAATAATGATTTTCTCATTTTCATTTTCTTAAATGCAAATTTTTATTCAAATTTTAAAGACGAGTTTTCTGAAGATTACATTATATATATATATATATATATATATATGTTGTAAAATAAATAGAGAAATTTGCAATCTCCCTTTGCAAAATTTATTTGTTATGCTCGTTTTAATTGATGAAATCGTTCTATTCGTCGAGACATGTGCTCTGACGAAATTTTATTTCACAATATCTCTTCAGATAGGGTTAGGGAGGCAGATGATGACTGAGGAGCAGGGCCTGATTAAGGAGCAGGGCCCGATTAATGGGTGCCCACATAAGTGGGGGGCCCCAAATTGAATAGAAATTTTATTTTACATTTCTTTCTTCAATGAATGTTCTTCATTGCTAAAACAGTGAAGCAGAGGGGACCCCAAAGAAGTTTTTGTCTTGGGCCCCAACTAGGCTAAGTTTGTCACTGCTGAGGAGGTATCTAGGGATCAAGTTTTTCTGTGAAATACTAATTGGCGACATCGATATCTTGTTTATGGTTGGGGTACTTTCAAATTTTTCCTCATACAGAAGATATTGCCAAGTAAAAATTTTTATCTGTTATGTACGCGAGCGAAATTGGATGCAACTTGACTCCGGATTCTCTTATCCTAAAAAGAACATTTGCAACTACTACTTTGTACAAACTGTGATGTCATTTTCTGTTCGTTATAAATATTCTCCAAGTAGGTCAAAATTAGCAAGTAAATCAAAAAATTTCCGTTAAATTGGTACCCTCTTTAGAAATTACATCATTAATAGCGTTAAATGCTGAACGTGCAACAGTTCCCGGCAGCATACCCACTCACCCTCTCCACCAGTAACAACCAATAGCAACGCTTCTTTTTGACTCTAACGTAATTGTATCTCTAGCTTCACCAAAACATTTTCCTAAGTAAATCGAAAACCATCTCTCATGTAAATAACCAGCTCATGTCAAATAATTAAAAGCCGTTCTCTATGCAGTCAAATCAACAAGGGGATAGTTCCCCATGGAGGACGTGCCACCCGACAAGCCTATCATCGAACTCAAACTTGCAACAATTCTTTTTCTTTTAAAATTTTCCATTTTTATCTTAAACAAATTCAAAGTACAATAAATCACTTAAATTAAAAGTCAAATTCAAGATTAACTTGCCTATTTCCCACTTATTATCCACATCGAATTACACAAATCCTGTCGAGGACACCATTAGTTATGTTGTACCAGCATTCAGTAATTCAAAAACAAAACTAACTTCAAATTACTAAAACGCTGGATCATCAAATTCTTTTAACTCGTAAAATAAGATGTTGTTTTTACTATGACACTTGCTATGGACAAGCCCCCCGCTGATACAGCAGTAGATTTAAGCCGAAAGGAGCGTCTCTTGTTTTTGAAGTTGCACCAACTAGAGCCAAGAGTACGGCTTAGCTACACACTATCCCATTCGCTTGCACAGTCCCTTTTTACAGGGGAGCACAGTCACACATCACACAGATAGCACACAGAACAACCATACCTGAACCGGGACTCGAACCCAGGACTCCTAGAACACGAGGAAGACGCGCTACCTCTGTGCCAGATAGCCGGCGTAAAGTAAGATAGGATCTTGCATGGCAAGTGAATATGCTTGAAATAAGGTAAAGCAATAGCTTAGTAACATCAAAGATGTTTTTATTGCTTTTAAATGAAAAACTCGAATATTTACACAAAATGATATCACAGTTTGTACAAAGTAGTAAATCCGGTGTCGAGTTACATCTAATTTCGCTCGCGTAAGCAACAGTATCATTCACAAATATTGTGTATTAAAGGGGCACATGGAACTTAATAATGTATCAAGAGCTCATAAACTTTCATAATAAAAATTTGCGAAATCGGTGAAGTGGTTAAATCTGAGGGACTCTGTCGTACCCCCTCCTTTCTATAAAGAATATAAAATCGACGGACAAGGTACAACTCTTCCCTGAGGGAGTATGTCCCGTCATCAACGAATGGAAATAGGCCACCACCTTTTCATATACACACACGAGTGGAAAGAACCAACCACCATGCCGGAAGCTTTTCGTCCTCAATTGCAAAGTGTCCCCCTCAGGATAGCTCTCACGAGAAATAAAAAAAAAATGTTGTGATCTTACAAGTCATTGGTGTTCAGAAACTGATATTTTGATTTTCCAAGTCTTTTTAGGTATAATAAATAATTTAATAATTTGCAAGTAAAAAAAAAGTAAAAAAATATATATATTTTAAATTGTTAAAAAAGTTTCCAATTTAATATATTCAATTCAAGTTTTCATTCTTAAATAACGAGTCAATTCTGTAGTTGAAAAGGAATATTGCGTATGAAAAATTCAAAAAGCCCTGCTTCTTTATGACCTTTATCACCTTTCTGACGTCATCAGTATGAGGTCCAAAAACAGCAGCCGAACCGTGAGAAAAAGATTTACAGTTCAGTTTCAGCCTTGCTCCGGAATAGGAAGCCACGGAGTAGGCGTGTCCTTCAGGAAATAATGGGGGTGGAGCTGACAAAACCAATCACTCGGAATTTCTTTTTTTTTCCACCCACTTGCTAAGGCTTTATTCAAATTACCTGTCGTAGGAAGCTCTAATACGCGACCGACTGAATTAGTTCCTCTGCACACAATAGGTAGAAAAATAAATCTTCAAACTGGATCATTTCTTTAAAAAATGATGGGTTTTTAACTTTTATGGAGGATGAGAATGTTAAAAATAGGTCCAGCAAAGCATTTGTCCTCGTTCAATAATATAAATAAATGAATGAGTAATAATAAAGATTATGGTTCTTTTAAAATGATTAGGCATTGAGAGCATAAAATTGAAATATTATTAAACATTTTATTTTATTGGTAGTTGTATTTTTATCTAATGCTAGTCATGCTTTGGTGACTAGTTTTCTCGTCCAGGATATAGCTTATCTTGGTTATTAAATTTATCACCAAAGACTATACTTATTTAATAGTTTAAAATAATGTTTGATAAAACTGAAAAAAATGAAATTCATGAAAGTAGTTAGTTAAAAATCACTGCTTGTATAAATTAACTTATAATTGAACTATTTTATTTATTATAAAGATACAACTCTTCCCTTTAATTGACTCCAAAAGTTTACCTCTGAGTTACTGATTAAATCCCACCACCACTCTAGCTACAATTACAGCAACGAACTTTACTAATCAGAGAACTTTAAAATTAATATAATTGACACATAAAAGTTTACCTCTGAAATATTGAATAAATCCTACCACCTACCTAAAGTTCCTACCTAGGAACTTTACTAATTGGAGAATTTCAAAATTAATATAATTGAATCACAAAAGTTTACC
>JAOUZG010001200.1:1481993-1494756 GCA_026289955.1 Argiope argentata
GGGCGACACTATACATGGAATCGAGAAGTGTCACGTGGTACAAACATGGGCTAAATTGAATAGAATATTGTCATAAGAAACAGACTTTTCATTCAATTATCTATATTGCTTTTGAGAGAGATATTAAATATCATCTATAATTTTTTTCTAAGTAAAGCATTTCTGATCTCGTAGATAGCTGCTCAAATTATATTTTAACATGGGCTAAATTGAATATAATGCTTCCACAAGAAACGGACTTTTTATTCAGTTTTCCCAGGGTTTTTTTGTTTATATTTTACATTCATTTCATTACTTAATCTAACAATATGGGGTTAAATTAATCAATTAATGTTGCACATTAAATCCGTCTGATCAAATGTATTCCAAATGGCGTGGTGTTGGGTGGGGGTGCCAGTGTAAGTATCGTTCCCATAATTTAACAGCGGTACAAAATTAAGAGATCCGTCCCCAAATTTCCCTAGTATTGCTTTTCAACGACGCATTAATAAAAATAAACTGAATGAGGTAAAACATATGAGAATCGTTTGCTTACAGTCTTACTTCATAAACAATTAAAAAATTTAGCGAAATAATATACTAAATACTTTTAATACTAAAAAAGTACTACCGAAACTGAGAAATGTATTCTTCTTCATGACGTTCCCTTTCCTTTCACAAAATGATATAATGATCTTTTTGGCATCATGTGGAATTGTGCTTTGTCATTTGAATTTTAATACAACCATTTAATTTTTTCTTTTTTTATGATGAAAATGTAATTAAAGTAGGTAATAAAAATTATTTTTATACGAGTTAATTAAATTTTAGCGAAAAAGAAGCAATGTGAGATATGTTTTAATAGTTCTTTTATAATCTAAAATGTATCCGCAATAGCTTTGGGATTCAAGGGAATGATGTTGTTACTTATGGCACTTGCCCTTGGACAAGTTTCTGCTGATACAGCAGCAGATTTAAGCCGAAAGGAGTGTCTCCTGTTTTTGAAGTAGCTCCATCAAGGGCGAAGAGTAGGACTTAGCTACACACTCACCACATTTACTTGTACAGCCCCTTTTTACAGGGGAGCACTTTCACACACCTTACAGATAGAATTCAAAAGAAGAACAATCATGCCCTAACCGGGACTTGAACCCAGAAAGACGTGCTTCCCCTGTACCAGGAAGCTGGTCCTTTTCTGAATTATTGCGATAACACACAAATGAATGTATAGACTAATACAGGATCAGTCTATTGGCAGATTTAGTTTAAAATTGCTTTAGGATCGTCAATTTAAATGCCTCTTGTTTTTGAAGTAGCGCCATCTAGGGCCAAGAGTATGACTTTGCAACACACTCATCACAGACACTGGCACAGCCCCTTTTTATAGGGTGCGCAGTCACACATCTCACAGATAGGACACAGAAGAACAACCATGCCCGAAGCGGGGCTCGACCCCGGGACTCCCAGAAAACGAAGAAGATGCGCTATCTTTGTGCCAGAAAGCCGGCAAGGAAATAACATACCTTAGTAAACCTCAAACCATGTAGATTATCTTTTGTGGTTTATACAAAGTGTGTCCCCCATCTCTATTCCGCAGATTTTTTTATTATTCTATAAACACTATATCCATTATAAAAGTGTCCCAACATTAATTCAAGATTTGTCATCATTCCCGGCAGTAAAGTGTTGGCAATCCTATTATAAAAATATATGACAACTGATATTCAGGGTTAATCAAAATGAAGCTTTACGCGATAGAATAACGGTTTTCATTGTTGATCAATATTTCCAAAAATTTAAGAATTCGCTTTTAGATCGTATGATTGATTTAACGCCACTGGATTTCTTTTAATGAGATAATTTGAAGTCAAAGGTCTATGTAAATAAATCCACAAGTACGTTTGCGTTGAAGGAGGAAATTCAAAGCTGCACCAATGAAATTCAGCCACATTTATACAAAAATATCATGGCAAATTTTGACAAAATAGTGCATATGTATCAGCAAAGCCATGAATGCCATTTTCTCTGTGTGTTATTCCATACATAACCTTATTCTGTGTACTTTAAATTACAAAAAAAAAATACAACAATTAAAAAAAACTTTTTTTTAAAAAAAATTAATTCAAATTTTTCGTTAGCTTGTTGTTTTATCGTGTAACGCTTTCCATTTTTACTAAGCCTAAATTATCAGCTGTATAATGTTTTTTTAATAATAGGGATGCCCACATTTTACTGCATGAATGATGGAAAATTCAACTCTTTTGGAACACCCCTTACTTTTAAATATTGCATTCCACCAATTTTTCAAATACCAAAAATTCTATTGCTTTTATTTTTTCCTTTTGATTTAAGAATACAAAGGAAAACAACATAACATTAATATTTTCCGAGAATTTTTTATTTAGTTTCCTCATTCTAGCACGAAAAAGATGAATTGCATGCAATTTTCTAAAATAAGTTTCCAGGAAGCAGATTCAAAAATCGTGCAGTTCGTGATTTCTTTTAAATAAGGGATAAGTTCTTTCAAGGCAAAAACTGCTCAATAGACATCGGCTATTAAGCATAGCTACACACAAAGCTTTATAGATATCAGTTTTTAGTTTAGTCGTATATTGAATAAAATTTTCTATATTTTTTAGATTACTATTTTTTGGACAAATTACTTTTAAAATTTCAAATACATTATTCATTTTGGTGTCTAGACCAAGTATCAGAATCTTTTTCGTATTGCTTAAGCTCTTTTGGAATCGTAATGATTATATTTTTGTACCATAGATATAAGAATTTGTACTGTAGAAATAAAACTGTGCTACAATTCCACCCCCACCCTTTCTAATTATTTACCATTAATAGGTATCTTCTTTATTTATCGTATAAATATGCATTTATATGTTCACATTATGCATTTGAACAATTACATTTTTACATTTTTGCACATAATGCATTTGTTCAAATAACATTAAACCAAATTTGTTTTTCCATATTAGATTATAATTTTTTTGTAAAAATGATTTAATGAAATTTTACGTTTACATATTCAAAAAATGACATATTGGCAAACAATCAACAAAGCAAAGAACTGTAAGAAAATTTTGATAAATATCTACAATTTTATAATGATCTCTTCTTATTTTTACCTCCCCGATAACAAGGATAAATTCTGTCCTCATATTGGGTAAAGCTAACAATTTATGCTGTTGATTCCGCTACTATCGTCAAATTGTCCATGGTTAGATAAAATCATTTCTTATTAATGAGATGAAGTAGAGCTGGTGAAGCAGCTGATTATGGAAGACAATCGTCTTGACGATAGCAGCATTCAGCTGGTATTTCATTCAGATATTTCTATACTTTTTATTCTAAATTGTTACAAAACGCAAGATTTTCAGAAATTGGTTATGAAGAGCCTAACACTTGAATACTTTTTTATCACATACTGCCTTTTGCTTCTGGTGACAGATTTCTACAACAAAGGATTGGGGAGATTTATCAATTCATATTAGAAATGTTTCAATTTCGGTGTTATATGAGTTGAAAAAGAAGCTATACTTGTGCCATATCCGCTCATTTCACGTTATAATAGATATCATTTAATAATTTAAAATTTCTTTCTGCTTGTTGGATGAAATCGTGAATCAATCATGGTTCATATTTTACTTTTCATGGTGTGAATCTTTTGAGTATAAGAGGTAGCATAATTAAGTAAGTTTCCTATGTTTCCAGAGGAAGATAGGTCATGGAACTATGAAAGGTATATACATGATATATTGTACTGAAAAATAAGAGGCATGATTATTGGATTTGCATTGTATCAAGTTGTTGTTTTTTTTTGTTGGTTTTTAAAATATGTGTGTCATTTCAATAGTTATTGCAAGAAGACAGTTATGGAAATTAATTACCCAAAAATTACCAAATTGTGTATGGTGAGAGACATCTGTACTATGAGCAGCTTGTTAGAATCATGGTTGGTGGTGTAGCCGTCTTTAGTTGTGTTGCTAATGTGATTGGCGCCTGACAATAGAATTAGTTTTTCATCCTTTTATCATATTTGGCTTTAAAAACTAGCATAAATGTTTTTATGGCTCGTCTCCATATTTCTCACAACATTGGTGCTTAGTTATTACCTAGCAGACTTGATGAAACAGTTCGTTTTGGAGAATAGTCTCTTGGCATTTAGGGAATTCATTAATCATATCTCTCAGATATGGACATCTTTCTTCTCAAAATCGTCACAAAACTCTAGAATTCCGGAAATTTTTTGCATAAAAAATATCAAATAACCTAACATGCGATTATTCGTTGATAACAAATTGCTTCATTACTTTTCCAAACAAGAAATTACTTCCAAACAATTTATGTTACAAAGAAATACATTAACACATCCACATTACTGTGACAAAGTGCTTTGATTCCAGTGGTGAATTAATTAAAAAATTCCTTTCAGTACTCTTCCAAGTTCTTTCCTTTCCTTTAAGTACCGTCCTTCAGGAAAAATTCCTTTAAGTACTGTTCCAAAAAATGCCTTCATGTTTAGATGTGCCTATGTCCTGGTACAGAGGTAGAGCGTCTTCCTCGTGATCTGGGCCTGGGTTCGAATCCGGGTTAGGGCATGGTTGTTCTGTGTACTTTCTGAGAGTTGTGTGAATGTGTCTCCCTGTAAAAGGGAGCTGTGTAAGATAGTGTGTTTTTCATCCTCGTATGAGCTATATAGAAGTCAGACTTCTAGCCTCGGGTGTTCAGAAATCCATACCCTCAGGAGCTACTGCACCCCTCTTTCCTTTATAAAGCGGAAACATCATCATCATGTTTAGATGTTTTCTTTCTATTTGAATTTATAAGAAATTTTACGTTTATGATGAGAGCGATTCACAAACTTTGTGAAGAATGTCAAGAATGAGAATCGCTAAAATTGCATATTGCGAAACAAGACAATTCAGATATGTGGCTCATCATTGCGTAGGTCAAATCTATAATAGTGTCATTTAGAAATGAACCACCTTAATTAAATTTTAAACATGAGGTTCTCTTTGTCATTTATCACATTACATTATCACATAAAATTAAAACTTATATTATTATCATGCCTTCTAATAGGGGGGGGGGAGATCGAATTTACATTTCTTTCAACAACATTATTTATTCATCTTAAATTCCTCAGGCGATATTCATAAGAAATATAAAGGGTGTCACATTTTTATTGTCGATTTCTAATTACGCCGGGTTTCTGGCACAGAGGTAGCGCGTCTTCCACGTGTTCTTGGAGTCTGGGTTCGAGTCACGGTTCGAGCATGGTTGTTCTTCTTTGTGCTATCCGTGAGATGTGTGAATGTGCCCCCCCCTCCCCTTGTAAAAAGAGGTTGTACAAGCGAATGTGGTGAGTGTGTAGCTAAGTCGTACTCTTGGCCCTAGTTGGCGCTACTTCAAAAACAAGAGACGCTCTTTTCGGCTTAAATCTACTGCTGCATTAGCGGGGGGCTTGTCCAATATAAGTGCCATAAGTAACAACAATAGCAGCAACATTTCTAATTATAAAATATATTTCAAAAATAATTATAAATTCGAAGTATCATATATCTGTCGATAAGATGTAGAAACATAATTAGAATAATTTTATTTATATAGGAAAATTGTTTTTTATTCACCCAAAAGAGATAAAACCTGTAATCTTTTTTCTATCCAAATCTGTTGACAAATAGACTAGTATCATCCTGTCTAAATACAACAATTTTTGATGCAAAAATAATCATTAAAGTGAAAATACAACTAGGCATTTCGTCTCACATGTTATAATGATAAGGTAGATCTTGCTAAGCCCCAAGACCAGAACATTCCTAGATCCTCCATTCTTCGTTTAAGAACATTGAACTTTTAAAATTCTAAAACATCGAATCTAATCATAGGTTGAAATGGATGAATTTTAAATTGATCGATCGATATAAAATTGCGTTTAGCGTAACCGAACGTTCTTTAAAAACCATGCATAGCTAATGGAAACCCAAATAACCCGCATGTCCGAATTACTTTTAATGTATTCCTTTCCCCCGAAGAAATGGTCAACAGACAACAACTCATTCGCCAAACGACGATTGAATTCTTCAACTCATCGACGAATCACTCATCATTTCTTAAATTCTATCTATGCAATCTGACAGATGATATCATTGCATAACCAGATCATTACGCGTATGAAAACATCAGTTGCTTGAGGGCCGGTATTAGAGTGGATGCGGCGAAAAAAATGCCGGCAGCGGGCAAAGCATCCGACGCGCTTTCTATCCATTTTCATCGCCCAAAGTGATAGGGTGGGACCTTGCGTTCGCTGGCCCACGGATGGACCAATATTCATCCATTAGGATCCTAATTTTATTTCGCGACCACACCCGGATGATTTGACCCCTTGGCGTCTGCAGAAAACACGTTGTCGCCGCTTCCTTTGAGTACCTCTTCGTAAGTGCTCCCGTTTATCATCCACGAATGGAGAGGGGAGGATGGAAATGATTAAGTAAATGGCTCATGCCACGACGAAAGGCATTCGGAATGGTTTGTCCCTGTCCTCAAGCAACCAGGAGGAATTATTATTGCATTACGCAAGGGATGCTCAAAAACCTCAGGATGAAAGATTTCATCTGTGATGCGGTTACATTCCGAATCAGCACGCCCAGTCTAAATTCTGTTATTTTAAAGTTCATCAACATGATTCATTGGAAAATATGAAAAAAGGTTTTTTTTAATGCCATGGAATGATGGAACGAATTTGTTTGGAGTATAGATATCTTAACCAAGAATGGCATTTAGAAACTGAAAAGATTAAGATTAAAAAGAAATCTGCTATGCATATTTCAATGTATCCTCTCAGAACATCATTTCTTGAATGGCCAAGTACCACGTGCTCGTGCAAATTAAATTATACTTTTATTCATTTTAATGGCTTCATCGAATGAGTCACTTTAGTATTGCCAAAGATCCAAGAAAAACTTAGTCTCGCATTCATTGTTTCAAAAAATATCCCATTTCCCATTTATTTCATTTCATCTAATCACGTGCTCAAAAGGACATTTTCCTGGTTTTTATTTGTTGTAGTCATTAACTTATTTTTTTTTAATCGAGGCTTTTGTAAATGCTATAGCGAAGCGTTATTAAAAGGTGATTTTTTTGAGATGCTCGTGCAGATAAGAATTTTTATTTTTCGCTTACGGATTTTTGTTAACGCCAAAAAGCTCATCCCAAAACAACACATGTTCTGACATGATAAAAGGATGAAATGGTCGATCATATTTTTTCTCTTGGGGAAGGCTGGTTTACCATATTTAGATTTTGTGTCATTTTTTGAGGGCTATTTCTATCCATACCAATTTTCTAAGACACAGATTTTAAATTTGATACAGATAAAAATAGCAGATGAACAAAGGGAAAGAGTTTAAACACTTAAAGACGAACTATTTAACGTATTCATAATTTATAAAGACGTTGAAGTTCAAGATTGGTCTCATATAAATACACCAAGAAGCTATAATTTTGGGCATTCAAACTCTCTCCTTTTATTCATTTGCTATTTTTATCCAGGCAAAATTTCTGAGGAATAGATTTCAAATTTGATGCGAATCAAAATAGCATATAAACAAAGGAAAAGAATTTCAAAGCTCAAGACAGAACTATTTAACATATTAAGACGGACTGACATTTGAATTTATAAAGAGACTGAAGTTCAAGATAAGTCACATCTATATAAATCAAAAACCTTTAGTTTGGATCTTTCAAATTCTCTACCATTACTCATCTATTACTTTTAAAAACATCAAATTTCTGAGGAATAAATTTCAAATTTGATGCGAGAGAGAAAAGCAGATGAACAAAAGGAAAGAGTTTGAACTTCAAGATTGAACTATTTAATATATTAAGACGGGCTGACATTTTAATGTATGAAGACACTGAAGCACAAGACTGGTCACATCAATATACATTAGTAATATTTAGTTTGGATCTTTCAAATCCTCTTCCATTACACATCTATTATTTTTAACCGCATTAAACTTCCGAGGAATAGATTTCAAATTTGATGTGGATAAAAAGGGCAGATGAAAAAAAAAAAAAAAAAAAAAAAAAGAAAGAGTAAGAGAACTCGAGACTGAACTATTTAACATACTAAGACTGACTCACATCTTAATTTATGAAGCCGTTGAAGCTCGAAATTATTACATCTAAAGAAGCTACAACTTTGAACTTCAAACGCTTTCCCTTTGTTCATCCACTATTTTTATCAGCATCAAATTTTTGCTGAATAGATTTAAAATTGGGTGCGAAGGAAAATAGCAGATGAGCAAATAGAAAAAGTTTTTAAGCTCAAGATAGAATTTCTTAACGTATTACAACTGACTATCTAATTTTTTAAGACGTAGAAACTCAAGACTGATCGCATCTAAAAACATCAAGAATTTTTTGTTTCAGTCTTTTAAATTCTCTCCCATTACTGATCTATTATTTTTACCAGCATCAAATTTCTGCGGGATAAATTAAAAATTTCCTGCTAATGATCAAAGGAAACGAGCTTCAAAGCTCAAGACCGAACTATTAAACATATTGTTATGTTTTTAGCGTAGCGAGCTCGGATTGAATGAACTTTACTTGAGGAGAGCACAAACAAATTTATTTACAGCTATATACAGAATGACTTGATGAAGGAAAACTTCGGATAAAAAACAATCCAGCAGTCAACAGTCACTAACAGCGTAAATACAAGCCTTACACACAATAAACACAGACTGAAAAACAGCTATCCTATAGCACAGCAAACAATGAATCACAGCGAGCTCAAATATACAACGTAAACAGCAAACGTAAAAACAGCTCACTAATAATAAGCGAGAAAAGTAATCAGCTAACTACAACGAGTCGATTCTCTTCCGAGAGAAAACTGCCGAAACTCAGGCAACCCGTCCCTTATATAGCCGAGAAAGTAAGCGCCCAAAAGCACGCGGAGCTTCATGAACGATCCAGCGGCTACCAGACTATTCTTTTCGCCAAATCAACTCGGCTGGCGCCAAGTTCATGAGCCGTCGCCAACACCTTCTCTTTCTGTGCTCTTTCACGGCGCTCACCCACTTGTAACAATATTAAGACTGACTAACATTTTAATTTACAATGACGATATTGAAGCTGAAGACAGATCGTATCTACACATATCAAGAAGTACAGCTTTGAGATTTCAAACTCTTTTCTCTTCGTTCATCCGCTATTTCTATCCTCACAAAATTTCTGCTGAATAGATTTAAAGTTTCGAGCCGATGAAAATAGCATATGAACCGAGAGAAAAAGTTTTAATAATCAAGATCGGAGCTTTTTAATGTATTGAGACTAACTCGCATCTTAATATGCTAAGAAAAAGATGCTCAAACTTATTCGCATCTAATATGCATTGAAGCTTCAATTGTAGGCTTCCAAACTTTTTTCCTTTTTCATTCGATATTTTCATATACAACAAATTTTAAATCAACTTCTCAGAAATTTCTTATCTGCTGATTACAAAGAAATTTCAGTTAATATCCATCTCTATATCAAAATATTTTTGATATCGTCACGTGCAAGCATAGGTAGATAAATAAAATAAGTCATTTAGACAATAATTATTGTAATAAATTTAATTTTATGAAATAATTAAAATTATTACTGCTTGATTTATTTTTTAACTATAAGACGCTGATGATGGTGATCTCATGTCTTCTTTACAACGGAAAGAGGGGGTGCAGTAGCTTCTAAAGACATGGACCCCTGAGCACCCGAAGGCAGAAATCTGACTTTAAACTCATATGAGGATGACCGACACACATTCTCTTGAACAACCCCTTTTTACTGAAGGGCATATTAACGCAACTCACAGATAGTACACAGAAAAACAACCATGCCCTAACCGGGACACGAATCCGTGACACCCAGATCACGATGGAGACGCGCTTCCTCTGTACCATGGCTCCGGATATAAGACGCTTTAAAAGTGTATATTCAAGGGTTAGTTTGGAATTATCTGCTTAAATTTCCAAACCACAGCAACAAAAGAATGTTCATATATCAAATCTGCTGATATGGCAGATTTTTGATGAAATCTTAGCACTAATTTAACACTGTTCCTTCTATCTAGAAGTCCAAACAGACCATATCTCTATTTTCTTCTAAAATACTCTGGCATCTTTATGTTGGTCTATCAGATGTTTATCCGTTATTCTCATAATATCTAAGTTATTTATTTTCTAGCTACCGTACTTATATTATTTTTCTTATTACTTATCAGCTGTAGTTATTTTTTCGTAGTAACATTTTTTTATGTATGTCAAATAGGCACCATACTGTTAAATCCAGTTTTGTTAAAAAGTTTTTGTCCTTATCAAATTTCTTATCTTTTTTATCTCCTGTGTGTAGCACTTGCGATAAAAGTTGATGAGTTAGTCAATCGACGACAGTTCTACAATAAGCCATGTGGATAGAAATGACAATCATTTGTTTGTCATTCTAGGGGAAAAAACAATCAAAAACAATTGAAGTAATTTCATCAGCTACACTTACTAAATATAACAACAATTAAAGCCAGACTTTAGTCGATTGCAAACGCAGCGCATGATCAAAATGATAAAAAAAAATATTTAAAAAAACAAGAGAAAATTTGTAGCTTCTTTATCTTCTAAATCAGAGTTCTTGATTTCTGTGATTGCTTGAAACCCAGCTTGAATCTTAAGTAGGGTTTTAAAAACAATGATAAGGCCGTAGAAATTTTTGGAGTATAATATTAATTCATATTCCTATAGATTAGTGAGTAAAAATAGCAAATAAATTCCTTTTCTCATCAAATATCTCACTGAAATTTCAACACCGCGATAAAATTGGACAGGTAAGGAAAATCTTGAATATGAATGAGGCGAGGAAAAGTAAGAGATTATCTTCATGATAATTTTTTTTTTCCAAAAAATGTTATAAGAGGCTTATTTTTCTGAAATTTTGCCTGAAACAGATTGGAAAAAAATACTTATTAATCAAACGTATATCAGCTAAAATCCCAAAATATCTTAGAAAAAATTGGAAGAAATTTTATTTGGTTCATAAAAGATACAAAGCACAAAACTTATAGTAGAATTTCATCAAATAATTGGTTTCAAATTTTAAAAGATAGATTAATTTTTCCTGAATATATATATATATAGAGAGAGAGAGAGAAAGAGAGAGAGAGAGAGAGAGAGAGAGAGAGAGACATACATATATATATCCAATAATCAAACACTAAAGTCCTACTAATAAATTTTTATGATGCAAGTGTAAAATTATTATTTTTTGCTTCATGAAAAATAAATTAGTTAGAAACCCTTTTCAACAAAATATTTACTTATTCTATAATTAAAATATCTCAATACCTCTTAAAAAATTTCACCATATTTTAAAATTTGTGAAAATACTTTAGAATCAGAAAAAAAAGTTTTAAAAAAGCTTTGAAGTATATGTTAAGCAAATATATAAATGAGATAACCTACAGACTCACTGGAAATATTGGTAATATTTAATTTAAGATATATCGCTTTGATATAACCACATCCGTGATTCCGTCAAACTGTCGGACATTAAAACAATATTATTTTAATTGCCTTATATAGGTTCTGTTCATTATTTGTGTGATATATGTAATGTAAACATACATGTCATAGCTCAAATAAAACCATAAATAACCTGCCCAACTAACCTTTAATTTTTGAGATATTGTAATTCAAAACTTACAAGCTAACTTTACAAGACGAATAGTTTCTTTTGTCTTTTAAAAAACACAGAAATTAAACAAAATCCTTCTTTGTAAACTTTCGACATTGTAAGAAACCGACTTGATTAAATATTTAAAAAAATAATGAAAACAATTTGAATTTCAGGACAACAATGTTATACTTTATCTTGGAAGGAAAACTGAATAACAACTAATATAAAGATTAAAATTAAATCTGCTATGTATATTTCAATGTATCATGTCAGAACATAATATCTTGAACTGCCAAGCACCACGTGCTCGTGCAAGTTAAATTATATTTTTATTTATTTTAATTGTTTCATTGAAAGAGTCACTTTAGTATTGCAAACGATCCAAGAAACTTTGTCTCGCATTGATTGTTCAAAAAAATTTGACATATCCTATTTATTTCATTTCATATAATAGCGTGGTCAAAATGACATTTTTCTACGTTTTATTTGCTGTAGTCATTAACTTATTTTTTTAATCAAAGCTTTTGTAAATGAATGACAACGCATTATTAAAAATGATATTTTGAGATGCTCGTGCAGATAATAACATTTTTATTTTTCACCTACAGATTTTTATTGACATCAAAACCCTCATACCAAATACAATATCATGTTCTGTCATGATCATATGTATACATAAAGATTTTGAAGTCAATTCCTTCTTAGGTCAACAAAAAAACATTTATATTAGTTAGTTTTTATAAAATAATTACAATTAACATAAATTATTATCAAAAAATTATTGATTTTCGCAAGAACTGAACTCACATTTTTCACTTTCATGGAAAAGATACTTCAATGCTTGCATTTTACCGATTGAGCTACTGCCTATTGTTTTTGACTGTTGATTTTGAATACAAACTGCTAAAACTCTATTTAAGGTTCTAATAAACTAATTAAATTTAATTAATGAATTAATATTTGAATAAACTATATTAATATCAATTGTCATTCACTACAAGTTTGTAAAAAAAATGTATTTGAACTTGAGCGGATGAATAAAAAGTATTTATAATTTTTT
>JAOUZG010001200.1:1500461-1514517 GCA_026289955.1 Argiope argentata
ATCCCATTTAATCCATGCTCAGACTGGAGGGAAAGAAGAACATAAATGTCCCAGACGAAAGACACTACATAGGTTATATAGGTCTATATATAGGTTAACACTATAGAACCCATTAAACTATGATCAGACTGGAGTGTAAGAAGGGCGTAGATATCTCATGCGAAAGACACTATATAGCTTAACACCCCCATTTAATCGATGTGATACTGGGAAAAAAAGAGCATAGATGTTTCACGCGAAAGACACTATATGGGTTAATACTATGCTTGGACTAGAGGGCAAGAGGATCATAAAAAAATATTCAATAGATACTGTGTTTGTTAATACCTAATTAGGCCATGCTCAGACTGGAGAGCAAGGCGTAGATGCGGAAGAGACTATGCAAGAAGAACATATTTCCCATTCGAAAGACATTATAAATGCTAAAACACCTTTAACCCGTTCTTAGACCGGAGAACAAGACAGACATAGATGGCCCATTTGAAAGACACTATATGGGTTAAAACCCCTTTAAACCCACACTCAAACTGAAGAGCAAGGTGGGCATAGATGGCCCATGTGAAAAACACTATATGAGTTTAAACAAATTTAAAACCATGCTCAGACTGGAAAGCAAAAAGAATAAAAAAAACTATTATCATGTTTTTTTTTAAATGAAAAACACTATAATAACAAAGTTTAATATATATTTACAACATTGTTCAATTTGAAATATAAGAGCGAGAAAAAAATAATTTCATTTTATAATACCCATTTTACCAAGTTGTTGTTTCTTATGGCACTTTCCATGTACAAACTCGTTGAAGCAGTCTGCGATTTGAGATCAATCAGCGTCTCTTTTTTTGTAGTAGGACCAACTAGGGTCAAGAGTACGACTTTTGCTACTCACTCATCACATTCGCCTGCACAGACACCTTTTTTGGGGAGTACATTCATACACCTCACAGATAGAACACAGAACAACAACCATGCCCAGACCGGGATTCGAACTCGGGGCTCCCTGATCACTGGGAAAACGAGCTCCCTCTATGCCAGGACACATGCCCAATAATTCATAGACTAATTAAAAGAAACTCTAATTATCCGAAGCAATTTTGAGATTCGATTTTATAATTTTCGAATCGATCTTGGGATTTGTTTTCCAAGTAAATCTTAACATATTTAGTTTTTCGTATCTTAATTCGTACCTTAATCATGATTAAGGTTAATTTGATTTCGTCGTTTTGAATCGATTCTGAGATATATTTTTCATGTAAATTTTAAAATATTCAACTTTTTTGTATCTTACATTCGTTAAACTTAATTTCATGAATTAAATTTAATTTTTTTAAAACTATGTCTGTCATTTAATTTAATTTATTTCTCAATTTTACTTAATCATTAAAATTTCGGGATATATTTTCTTTAAAATTCAGAATTATGCATTAATAGATGTTTTTGTGAATCTCTCATGTTTTTTTTTCATGTTCTTTGCGTAATTTTGGCTAACTATAGCCAGAATGCATTAAATAAATAGATTCACTGAGCGAAATGTCGTCGTCTTGGCATAAGGGTAGCGCATCTTCCCCGTGATCTGGGCATTGCGGGTTCGATTCCCGGTCCGGGCATGGTTGTTCTTCAGTATTCTATCTGCAGTGTTCTGCTGTTTTATTGTGGAATTTGTAATTTTAAGCCTTAGTTCAAAGAAGAGGACGACAGCCGAGCTGAATCTCTCCTCTCCTCTTAACTTTCCTAGAACACTATAGGAAGGGTATTTGGATTCGATGGCGTATAACAAACCCCTAAAACGATGGCCGTTCAATCAAATCAAGTTTCGAAATTCGAAATCTTCTCTCACGAAATCGAAACCACCACAAGAACACCTTAATCTTTTGAAAAATTAATTTCTATCTGCGGTTCAAAGATAAGGATGGCTCTTGAGGTGGCATTCCTTCTCCTGAATTCCGTTGTGCACTAATGCGACAACATAAGTATTTGCGTCTTGACATAGGCCGACGTCTTGACATAGGAGTAACACGTCTTCCCAGTGATCTAGATTTCTCCGATTCGAGTCCCGGTTCGGGCATGGTTGTTCTTCTGTGTTCTACCTGTAAGGAGTGTGACTGTGCTCCACTGTAAAAAGAAGCTGTGCAAGCGACTGGGATGAGAGAAAAGTAAAAGTCGTACTCTTGGTCCTAGGTGGCGCTACCAAAAAAAAACAAAAGACGCTGTATAGGCTTAAATCACTGACTACCTCAACGAGCTTGTTCCATAGCAAGTACCATAAGAAACAAAAACAGTTAGCAAGACGCATATATCTTTTGTCGAGAAATAAATTAAAATTCCAGATGTAATCGAATAGGAAATAAGAATAAGAATTCCACTGCCTTATTAAGCTTTATAATTACTAAATAACGTTTATATCGAAACTGATACGTGAAAAATTACCGTGAATATCATTGTGGAACACTGACAGCCTAATTTGGAAGAATCAGATCGGAAATAGGAAAAAGAAGAAAAAAAAAACCTGCCGAATCTAAAAGAACACCCACCTGATCCGTTCATTCATCGCGTGTGGTTTCGAAATCATTTTTTTCACGCCCATCACCTGCTTACTGAATGAAACAAAACAAAACAAAAGTTGTCCTAACTATGCGGTTCATTTAGGAACGGATACCCTCTCATCTACGAATGCCTTCGTCAAACATTTTACCCACGATAGTTCATTAACATCCACGCAATGAACGCCTCCATGCCAATTAACCCTCTAAGCTATTTACTACTACAAGTAGGGAATACCACGCGCGGCCCACGAGCGCTGAATTTGCATGTGCAAAAAAAAAGTAGACTACACGTGCAGGTCGTGCAGTCTATAGGCACGATAGACTGCCGGATGGGCTCTTTTGGGGAAAAAATTCCCCGCATGATTCGGTTCGTTTGACAACCGAAACAAGTGACCGGATCCGCGTTTTTCCCAGAATGGTCATATCTGGACGGTGTGACGGACAAATGCGGTCAAACATTCCATCCTCCTCCCCAATTGAAGGGTCGTCTCACCTCGCCTGCTTTTTAAAAGCATTTATTTATCGTTTCACCGGCATGGGATGTCCGTCCACTCGCGCCTGTGGCATTGCACGTGTTCGACCGCGAGCACCGGAAAGAGGCGGTCGAAAATAAAAACAGAGCATAAAACAATGCTGCGTGTGCTGTAGTAAAAATAGCTTAAACTAACGACAGACACATGAACGTCAGTCAGGTTTTTTGGTATCGTGCTCTTGAAAACATCCAAAGCAATTCATCACTGAGTCAATTATTCCTTCTTTTAAAAATTTCTACATATATTGTATGAATTTTTTTTATGTTAACACTTCGTTTTAATCGCTTTATAATCGGTAAACTACAAATAATCTGGTTCTTGACATTTGAGATTTGTTTTGCCAGTATTGAATGAAAAATGTTATTAAATTATTATTACATTATAGCAAGTATTTATATTTGTAAAGAACCGGTGTCCTAGCATAGGGATAGCGCGTCTTTCCTGTGATCTGGACGTCCTGTGTTCAAGTTCTGGTTAGGGCATGGTTGTTCTTCTGTGTTCTATCTGTAAGATTTGTGAAGGTTCCCCCCTGTGAAAGCAGTGCAAGTAAATGTGATGAGTGACTAGAAAATGTCGCACTCTTAACCCTAGATGGAGCTATTACAAAACGAGAAACGCTGATTAAGCTAAAAACACTGACTCTCTCAGAGAGCGTTGCCATAAGAAACAACAACATATTAGTAAAGCATTAAATTTAGGTCAGTAGTATTCTATATTAAAATTAACCGCCTTAGGCGACCACCCTGCTCACCAATCTTAATGCTCGTTAAAATTTTCAATAAAATATATTATGTAAATTAATATGTGTTAATAGCCTTTTCATCAAAATATATTTATATTTCAAATTTTGAAGCATATAATTCTCTCATACTATTATAAAGTCCTTAAGCAATAATGTATAATTAATATATCTAATTTTCTGTTAGTTTCTGTAAAATTTCAACTTTAAATTAAAGTGGAGATTATTAAACTGTAATTAATTTAAAAAAAATTAATGGAATCAACAATTTTTTTATCCTTATAAATACTGAAAACAGAGTCGTACTGCCTAAATCTTATAAATACTACAGAAAATTTTTCATAATTTATGAAATACCTCAAGAATTATTCGACAACATTTTCTCATATTCATCATAAAATACAGTTTTTTAATATATTTTCAAAAGAATTAAATGACGTACATAATAATTTCTTAATCTTATTTCGCTTTATAAATATAATTCGAAAATTATGTCTTATATAGTCTTTTGGTTCTAAGGATCTATATTCTTAACATTCCAACTTTCAAAAAAAGTATATTTCTATTTTCTACCAAAAAAAAAAATTAACCAATTCATTATTTCTGAATATTTCAATTTTAAAGTTACCAAGTTTTTCAAAGTCTTATACCAATCAGTCTGGTGAAACTCGGGTCCACCAATCCCAGTAGATCCGCTAATTAATCTTGAGATTGACGGATCTTCTTTGAGACGGTAAATGAAGTGTCCATAATCGCCCGTTATCATAGAATAGTTATATTCTAATATTCATAAATCAGTCAGTTTCAGTTTAATGGAGTGCAATTCTTTTCATTTAAAATATTAGAAGTATCTTAAAATATTTTATTAAATATGATTCATAGAGCATGTAAAAAAAATTCGTAATTCATCTGAACGTTTATTAACTCAAGTAACAAAATATATAATTATTTAATTCATTTTGGCAATTTTATTAGCAGTTTTATTTGCCTATCACCAATGATTTAGAAATTAGCTGTTATGCTTTGATTGAGACGATGTCCTGCATATATTACACCATGTTTTCCTAAAAAATTGGTTAAATAGATATTGTACATTTGCAATATATATATAATAAATATATTTTATAATATTTATAAAACTTTTTCTATGATCATTTTCATAGAAGACATTTTCTTACTTTTTGCTTTTCAGAAAATTTATTTTGTATTTATTTCATTTCATGCAGACACGTGCTGAGAATTACAATTTATGTGTTCGATTTGCTATCGTATTTAACTCGTTTTTTTAATTTGAGTTTTTGTCAATGTGATGATTGATAAAAGCTAAAGCTAATTCCATACACTTGTAATTATCTTGTACAGCTTAAAATTTATTAGCATGTGAGAATACGGTGTTGTTTTGTTTTGAGGATTTTGAAGCTTCAAAATGCGAAGGCAATAGATAGGCGATTTATCGCTTTTGAGACATCTATTTTTATCTTTTTTTGGTTCTTAGAAAATAATGCAGAGAGTTGTCACATTGGTGATTAATCGCCAAAAAAAATCATTTAAGAATAGGAATTTAATTTTAAAATCAGTAGCTTAAGTCAATGGCAACATTGTAACATTTTGTTGTTGTTGTTTTTAAAATAATTTTGTTATGTGAGAACAAGATGTTGTATCGATTTTAGGTTTTCAAAGCCTCAAAATGAACCGGCAGAAAATTGGCGAGTTATCACTTTTGGGGCATCCATTTTGTGCTTTTATGGTTATTATAAAACGATTAAGATGGTTGTAATATTTGTGACTTATCACCAACAAAAAATTACTACTTAGCGCGAATGTCGATTATGAACCTGAATCTCGATAGTCACAGATTATTTTAAACTTTTTTTAAATTGATTAATAACTTAAATAAATTATGACAAACAATGCCTTAAAAATAATAATATCCTCACATGATAGCATGAAATTTAAGATAGAAAATTACAATATTTAAACCGAGAAAGCTCGACCTATTTTCAAAATTAAAATCTGCCGTGCATATTTCAATGTATCATGTCAGAACATAATTTCTTGAACGGCCTATCATTGAAAACGTTTTACTTAATTAAACAATGTAATCTACTTTTTAAAATATTTTTAGTAATATTTAAAGAAAACATCTTAAAAAAAGTTTCAGATTTTGCAAACGTATGGATTAATCAAACAATTTAAACTATTTTTTAAAAAGATTTTTATTAAAGTTTGAAGAAAGCTTTCATAAAGTTGAAAAAGCTGAAAAAAATCTTCTCAACAAAAAGTGGCAAAATTAGATTAAAAAGGTCTTTATTTCGAAATTACAGCCAGCCATTTGCTAATATTTTCAAGTCTTCTAAGGCTTGTTTTTGAGAAAGTTGAAATTTAAAATTTCAATTCCTTGTCCAGGTCTTTTTATTGACGCCAAAAACCTCATCCCATTGAACGCTCATTGAAGCACCACGTACTCGTGCAAGTTAAATTATATTTTTATTCATTTTAATTTTGTTTCATTGAATGAGTCACTTTAGTACTGCAAACGATCTAAAAAAACTCTGTCTCGCATTTATTATTAAAAAAAATATCACATTACCTACTTATTTCATTTCATATAATCGCGTGCTCAAAATGACATTTTTCTCTGTTTTATTTGCTGTAGTCATTAGCTTAATTTTTTTTAAATCTTATCTTTTGTAAATGCAATGGCAAAGCGTTATTAAAAGCTGATTTTTTGAGATGCTCGTGCAGAAAATAAAATTTCAATTCATTGCCCACGCATTTTTGTTGAAGCTAAAAACCTCATCCCAAAAACAACATCATGTTCTGATATGATAAAAAAACATTTCACTATGTGTAGATGCATGCGTAATTTGATAATTTCAAACGAAACCAATTGTTTCAACAGATTTAAACTGGTTAATGACTTAAATTATTTATGACAATTCGTAAGAATTAAGAGCAATTAAAATCTCATTTATAACTCATTCAAAATCATTTCAGTAATTTGAAAATGATTTTGTAACTTTAGTTGGTGATAAATTACCAAATGTGACAACCTTCTGCATTATTTTCTAATAACCTTAAAAGAGAAATATGGATGCCTCAGAAGAAATAAATCGCCAATTTGTTGCCCACACATTTTGAGGTTTCAAAAACTCAAACCAAAACAACACCATGTGCTTACATGATAAAAAATATTCTTTAAATTAAATGTGAGAAAGCAGTAATTTTTGTCTGACTAAATTAGATGGCAGCAGAAATTGGAACTTTTTGTTCATTGATGCCAGACGTACGACCTTAATACCATCTCTCTAGTGTCATTTGATAATCACATTTTATCTTACACTCTGTGTCAGACTAACGTAAACTTTTCTTAGAATTGGGTTTAACATCCGACAAGCTCATAAACCGCAGAATTTAGAACGAAAGTGGAAGTCTAGAAATGAGATTTTAATTGCTAATGAAGAACCCCAGGTTATGCAATGAAATTAATATTCCAGAATACTTCTAGAACATTTCTGATAAAAAGTTAAGATTGGATTTATGTGCAAAACCAAATCAAATAGATCAAGGATGCACAACCTATGGCCCGAAGGCCAAAATTGGCCCGCGTAGCCTTTGAAGTTGGCCCGCGAATGTTGTTAATAAAATGTTGTTAATGAATATTTGAAGTTATTAATTTTATGTTGGGCTTAATATTGGTTGTGGCAATGCGTAGAACAGAACGAAGGCTCACATCTGCTATTCTATTTCTTATTTTTGATTTTTTTTTTTGAATTAATTAGTGGAAAAGTTTGCTCGCAAATGTAAGTGCTGTCAAAGAAAGTTGCACATTCAGCTGTATGGGATTTGAAAAAAGAATTCTGTAAATGAATTAAGGCTAACTTCATACTCTCAGCCACTAGATTTACATAAAACAGAAAATGGAGAAGAAAATTAATCAGTTTTTGTTTGGCACATTTCAAAATCTAAAAACCGATCATAAAATGCATTACACAAGATTTGAATTTGATCCTCATTCTGCATTTTCATGTGTGGACATTTTTCACGTCCGCGTGCTTCTTTTACACGAAATCTTGTACTCGCAGGTGGTCATGAAGGGAACAAACTGAAAAGAAATTTTACTAATTTTTAATTATTAATTTTTCCCCCAAAATTCAAATTATGTTCTCTGTATAGTTACCAAAAAGTTTTCCTCCGTTTTTCAAGTTTGCCACCTTTTTAGCAGGCAAAGTATTTTAATCGTTTCTATAATGTTTGTGTTTTATTCATTTATTTATTACATAATGTGTGCATGAGTAAAATAAGTAAAGTAATAATTGTAATTCATGTGTATTGCCACAAAAAACACAGTGTTTTCACGTTTATAACATGTTTTAACATTCACGTGCTGCTTTGGCCCCCGGCATGATCCTTTATCATATTTTGGCCGCTTATCCTGAAAAGGTTGCGCATCCCTGAAATAGGGACTCTGATTTTTTTTTAATCTCAAAATTAGTTTTCACATATTTTGACAGTATTATACCTGTACCAAGATTCATTGGAGTCAAATGAATTAAATAATGACTTTCATTTTTAAATAAAAAATTATCCAACAAATTATCAGAGTTTGATTTATAATGTTTTTTAGCTCAAAGTAAATTGTCAGTTAATGTTTTTCAATCAGACATTCCCTGCTAAACTAAACAAATGAACTATGTACGATTGAAATAGTTGATCATGTTGCTTTCTTCGTGCAAAGAATTATCAAATTTCGACTATTTTTGATGTTAAAATATAACATCTTCTTCAAATCCTGGTGTGAGATAAATTATCTAATAGTAGAAATTCAAGGTTACAGCGATCAATATTCAACAACAGTTTATCAAGAGCTTTTTCTGAAGTTATCTCTTTATCAAATATAATTTTATACTTAAAATAACTATATAGCTATCTATCACGCAACATAACAATATGTCTGCAGAAATTGAGTCTTCAACAACAAAATATTGCTTTGGTGCAGCAGAATATTTAAAATGCATACCACAAAGTTTATATTACTTTCAGTATATCTTCATCTACTCAAGAAACTGTGATTAATGGTAATTTCACAGGCGACGTGATGCTAAATAATGAATAATGAGAAAGGAAATATTTTAAGGATGCATCGTTAAAAGTGCTGATCACTATCAAAATTACTATAAATTAAACAGTATGGATGTCAATACTTGTAAAAATTTTGTTTTTAATTCGCTCTTTAATGGGTATTAATTTATCTTGATATATTTATTGGCTCCTGTTTTCTTTGCTTATTAAACTCTCAAGTATGCAAAAATGAAGGATTGAAATAAACTGGCAACGTCATTTTTCAAGAAGACATTTTAATGTGCGGTTAGAATTTTAAATACCTAGAAGTCAATGATTTAAATGCAAATCCCTCTAGTTAATGTATATAATTTAAAATGAAGTCATTAAATTTTAAATCTTTCCCAGTCCTTCTCAAAGGCCAAAAGGACCTAAATTTTGCCTGAAGGCAACTAGTGATTTCTTTATTTTTCATTTTATTTAATAGTCATTAATAAATAAACGCTGTCCGGATTCCTCCCATATTTCTTCTACAGTTGAATTCTTCCTATTTGCGAAAGAACATCATCCATTTACAGACAGCGCTAATAACTCAAATAATTGGTAAAAAGTAATTTGAATATATATTTCGTTTCGCGATCAATTGATGATTACAACCTTTTTAAAGATGATACTCACAATTCGAATAGTTCGTGAAAGTTATTAATAATCTGTTGACTAACATAATCCATTTACGAACGATTCCCGTTATTCTAATAAAGACAATATTCGTAATACGAATAGTTCGTGAGATTTACTAATAATTTGTTGACTAATATAATCTATTTACGAACGATGTTCGTTATTCAAATAAAGACGATATTCGTAATTCGAATAGTTCGTGAAATTTACTAATAATCTGTTGACTAACATAACCGATTTTCGAACGATACTAGTTATTCGAATAAAGATGATATTCGTAATACGAATGGTTTGTAAGATTTACTAATAATGTGTTAATTAACATAATCCATTTACGAACAATGTTCGTTATTCGAATAAAGACGATATTCGTCATTCGAATAGTTCGTGAAATTTACTAATAATCTGTTGACTAATATAATCCATTTGCGAACGTTGCTCATTGTAAATTATGAGATTATTCTTATGTAAATTAAGATTAATCTCATAATTTATGTAATTAAGAGATTATTCTTTTTCAAAGGCAATGCTCGATTTTTATATATTAAAATAAATTTATATATTAAATTTATTATATATATTTTTATAGAAATATAATTAATTACTCATTAATTAGAAATAAATTATAGTACAATTCTTTATGTTATTGTAATTTATATATTGTAATAATAATAATAGATGAATAATTATTAATTGACATACATAATAAATACAGTTCATGAGGCTATACAATTCTTTGGCCTTATAAAGTCATAATCCTTTCATGAACAAATGAAGATTTCAAAAAATACATAGGAGAACAGAAAAAAAATCAGAATAAAATATTTATTTAATGAAGCCCCAAATTTCTTGTCGCATAAATTTTGTTTAAAAAATATTTATAATTAGAAAATTATAAATCAAATTATAAAAATAAGAAAAATGTTAAGTTGGAGCTTTCCATCCCTTTATTTTTTAATGCATATCTTCTACTATAGGAGCATCTGTTCGACTTTATAGAGGTTTAATATAAATATTACATTATCCATATACAATTTTTTTTCTTCATTTTCATGTAGATCTAAATACAATATCTGTAAAATACTTTAAGGATAGTTTTTATAAGAGGATTGATTAACTGAGAAATACTTGTTAATATTTCTGTTGAAATACCTTGCAATACCTACCAAAAATAGTAAACCTTGGAGACTCATTGACGTGAAAATTTTAACTATGCCTCATTGCATATTAATGTCTGTTCAAATCATTTTGCAGCGTAGCCTCCGTGGCGCAATCGGCTAGCGCGTTCGGCTGTTAACCGAAAGGTTGGTGGTTCGAGCCCACCCGGGGGCGCACTTCTTTTTGAGAATCCCCTTGAAACCTTGATTAACATGTGCTTCAATGAAAATTGGATGAGAAACGGAAGGAAAGATGACGAGAAATACCACGTTCCGTTTTCAAGGATATTAGCTAAAGATAAGATTATGTCCTATTTTTAAGGAGAAAAAAAATCTGAATTCAGTGGAAAAGGATGTTTTAATATTTATTTTAGTCTTGGCTGTTTGTCCTCCCAATATTTTAGAATTAAAACTTTTCATTAATTAATTTTTTAAATACTTATAAGAATTATATTCCATACAATTTTTGGCTGTATGTCTCCCTAATTTTCTAAAATCAAAACTTTTGATTAATTAATTTTTTAAATACTTATCAGAATTGTATCCCAGAAAAAACTTGAAATAAAAAGTTATAAAAACTAGATGGAAAATATTATCTTTTCTGTTTACCAAATAAGCACATATATAGATCTGTAAATCAATCTAAAATCTTGCTATATACATACAGATTAAACATCTCTTTTTTTTCACAAAAATTGTCGTGGGTTTTTTTAAAAAAATTATAGATATTTATTAACGAATTGTATGTGTGTGTGAGACAGAGAGAAAGAGAAATTTTAGTTCCTTTCATGTTTATACTGTTTGCCAGGGCCTGACTAAGGCTGATGCATACAGGGCAGTTGCCCCGGGGCCCCGCTTTTGTGGGGTCCCAAAATTGAAAAGAAATTTTATTTTTGCGTTTTTTTTTTTCTTTAATGAATGTTTTTCATTACTAAATATTGAAGCAGAGAGGGCACCAAAGAAGATTTTGCCCCGGGCCTCAACTAGGCTTAGTTGGGCTCTGCTGTTTGCATATTTTTAAAAAGTATTTTAGAAACCTTTTAGTTTTCATTTTCATTCATTTTTTTTCCCTAGCTTTTTGTAAATATATTGAGCTTCATTTGAAATTCAACATTCGCGACATCTTCATTATCATGGAAGAAATTCTGGAGCTCTGGAACTTCAGTTGCAAATCAAAGGGTTGTAAATCTCTAGTAAATACATTTGGTAAGTTTTCTTTAAAATTTTGGTAACTGAAAAACTATAAAATATTATTAAAAATTTGTAAAAAAAAAAATCAGCAAACTTTGTTAATTAGGAAGTAATTTAGGGATTAAATAACGTGAAAATATCATTCAAAGTTAAAGTTTTAGAAAAAAAAATGAATTATTGAATGGATACTCTACTCCATATAGCGCTTAAATATATACTACTAGATATTGTTTATAGATTATAAAAACTCACACTTCTAATTTTCCACTCCTTTACTCACTATATCTTCCTTAATTAGTCAGGGAATTATTTGCTCGTTATGATAATTCATGAATGCGTATATTACGGTATGGTCTTGACATTTACAGATATGTATAAATAAAGTTGTAAATGCATTTCTGCGAATATTTGATACTTAGTGCTACTTTGTATATTCTACGAGGTGTTTCATTACCCAAATGTAAAGACGTTCCTTTTGGTAAGTAGTAGTAAACTCTTTTCATTTCTCTTTCCCCTCCTTTTTAATTAGAGTAAGCTCTGGATTTTTTAAAATTTAAACATTATAAACATTAAAATATGAATGTATAATAATATGATGTATTTGTATACGATTAGGTTAGGTAAGTTATCAATGCCTAACTTTTAAATGATGATAGATATTAAAAAAAGAATTTAGAGCTAAAGTTGTGCATAATAAAAAGGCATTAATTTATCCTATTTGAATAATCTTCCTATCTTCAATAGTTAAAAAAATATTGGAAAATAAACGTATATATATATATATATATATATATATATATATATATATATATATGAGAGCATGAGATTCAAAAAATAATTAGTTTACAAGTTATTTGTAAAATTATATTAATACCCAGTTTACTGTATCAAATCCAGGTTGATACTAATACCCCATTGTACTTCACAATTTTGTGTCCAATACAATTTATAACCACTCATTTTCTAGATTTGATTTCATGCTCATTTTTCCTATATGATATCCACTGGATGATAATGACATTCGATTGTACCGATACAGCCAATAACCAAATCTTTTTTCATAGAAATGAATAGCTGTTCTGTCATTTGCATTGAGAATGTTAACTAATACTGATACGAATATGATTTAAAATTAGGATTTCATTTATCCGCAAGAGCTGATGAGGATCTAACAAAAGCTTCTGAGGGTATGGACCCCTGAGCTCCCCAGGGCCGAAGTCTGACTTCTAACTCATATGAGGATGACACGCACACATTCGCTTGCACAGCCCCTTTTTCACACAACTCATTGATAGTACACGGAAAAACAACTATGTCCTAACCGGGACTTGAATCCGAAAAGTCAAAATAAAGAGGAAGACGCACTTCCTCTATGCTAGGACGCCGATATGTAAACCTTTATTTCTTCGTTATTAAGGTTCAGATACGAAAATTGATCATTAACGGACATTCCCACTTTGATAATTTTTCTGATCAGCTATTGGAGGGCAGAGAGCTAAAGTGCACCCATGAGAAAATGAGAGGTGAATATTTGACAGAAATTAAAAAGTGGGGGTTTTAGAAGGGAAGAGTGAGCCGTTTAGAGGAGAAGTCAGAGAATTTTCGTGTTATTCAGGCTTCTGAGTTAAGATCCATCCTATGTAGATCGGTGGATTCCTACAACTATCCCTGTAGTAGCTGGATACGCTAACAGCCTGTTAGCGTTATTTTTTAGGTTGTTCCTCCGAATTAATCGATTAACTATTCATGTTTAACTTTCAAATGTGCTGTAAATATTACTAATCATATTAACCTAGACAAGAACGAGTTGATCTTGTGTACATAAGACTTCTAAATAAAGAAATTGTACTTAAACGATACCCTCTTATTTGATAGGTAAAGAATATTTCATTACACTGCTTATTTCAGTGTTTGGTTAATGTAGTCGGCTGTATATAATAATAAGAAGAAGCCTTTGCCATTGTATGATTCCCTGGAAGGGGGGGACCTCAAAATGAGAATGAGATGCTCCCTGTATGACGGTTGGACCTCGCCATCCTGGTGAGTACACCAATATGTGGGGGTGGCTCCTCCCATCGATGACCGGACGTACTTCCTAAAGCCACAGTTACACGACCTGTCGAATCTTCAGGCAGGCCACGCGTTCCCCCG
>JAOUZG010001200.1:1514527-1542287 GCA_026289955.1 Argiope argentata
AAGAACAGCATTAAAAATGAACAATTAAGCGTCCTTAGTTGATTAATGCGCCAAGGTTCAGGAACTCTCGAAAATCCCCGTGAATCGCTCGAATCCATGGATGGTCCGTAGCTGCATGTGCTCTTTCAAACGTAATTCCGCAATCAGCAGGCAACGATTGCAACGCTTTCCTGGTCTTAGCTAAACAATTATGTAATTATCACCGACGATTAAGGCTTATGAAGATTTTAAAAACTACAGGATGTGGTAAAACAGATGGAGCCTGACCAATTAATCAGAATGTTACACAGCGTTACCTCCTGCAAATAACTAATCGAGTTTCAGGAATTCAAAGCATATCCAGCCGGGACGATTAGTAGAAGTTTTTAAATATCTTATTATCAAACAATGCATCGGGGATGGGAAGTGTGTGTACCTAATTATTCTGTTGGCTGATCAAGTAGATACCTTGCTCTCTGCTTTTAAAAAGGAGACGAAAAGGCATTGGGAGAGGGTGCCAAAGGTTAAATGAAGTTACTTTCACTTGTTAAATGCCGACAGGATGCTTTTATGGGAGAAGAGCAGAATCGGAATTGCTCTTTTATTAGACATTGAATTGATGTAATAGATAATGGACTTTCAAAAGAAATAACATTGTTTGAAATTAAGCTGATTTCAGTTAAATTAAAATATATATATATTGAATTGGATTACTTCGGGAGAAAAGTGGGTATTAAATTCAGTGCAAGAGTATAAAATAATTCACTAAGAATTCTTTTTATTTGGATTAATTTCAGCATCATACTAACATTTCTCCTTTCATAGCTAGTATTGTGAATCTGTTGTTAATTGAATTACATTCATTCATACGAAAATATATTGTGCAATAAATAATATTTCAATAATATTCGATACAGTAATTATATATCATCAATCATTGTTATTTAAATTTTATTCATTAGTACAAAATTGTATAGCTACAACTGCTAACTCACTCTCGAAAAGCGTTTGGATAAAAGGTATAGTTAAAGAAAAAAAAATCAAAAATTTATCAAAAAATTGTTGTTTTTTTAAGAACTGAACCCTCATTCTTCACCTTCACGTGAAAAATAACGGAATCCTTGCCTTTTACTGACTGAGCTAATGCCTACTTATTTCAACTTACATTACTAACTGCTAAAACTCTATTTAAAATTTTAAAAATTAATTAAATTTTGTTAATAAATTACTATTTCAAAAAACTGTATTAACATCGAGTGTCATCCACCACAAATAAAAAAAAATGCATTTGAACTTGAGTGGATGAATGAAAAGTATTTTATTAACGATGGAAAATTTGAACAAGATATGTACATATATAGTGGGAGAATTAATAATAGGAATAATAGGAAGTGAATTATATACAGCTAATTTAGTTTAAAATGAACTCGAATTCACACAAATTCTTCTCCCTCAGCTTTAATAATCTAATTATAAAAAAGGAGAACAATTTTGTGTATGTGTGTGTGCATAGACGCGCGTTTTGGCATTTTACTGAACAAATCATATTATCTTATTGGCGAATCATGCTTTGGCACACCATTGTACAATTCATCATTGAATTAGGGCTTTCGATTTGATCACAAACATGTTTTGAAAAATAGAATCCAAATTTTAATAAATTTTAATTAAATAAAATTGCAGACTTAAGAGAGATAAAAGCGAGATTCTGACGTTTCTTTTCCGAGATAACATCCGAAAGTATCATTTCACAAAAATGTTTTTTGTACGTTTTTAAAAGTTATTTTTTAATGATGACAATTTAATTGTCTTTTTTAATTTGTTCTTGAATTTTGATAATTTTTAAAAATAATTTTCAACAATACGTTTCATTTACAAAATTCAAAACATTCTGATCGTTTAATTAAATATTCAGTCGCGTGTTTATTTTTCGCTGTGAAAAGCAATGGAGGCAAGTTCTGCTTCATATCTTGATAGTTAATGTATTCTAAAGAAATAAGAAATTGAATGAACATCGCTACAAAAAATAAACGAAGCTAAACTGGACAGAAATGTTTTAATGGTTCAGCAATGTCATTTAAATTGATTTCATTACGAAGAGTTATTTGTGCAGTAAAAATATTAAAACTAAGGCTATTAGAATAAAATATTCGTAATATATATGACATTTTGACGTTTAAATTTTTTATTTCGTATTTGTGTTTGATTTGCATCTGATGTTTAATAATCTGATGCCCGCCTTGCACAGAAGCTTATTCGGGTTCTCAAGGAATATCTATTTATATTTGATGTTTAAAATCTACCGACTACGGGTATGTTCTGGGCTTCTTATTTTTCTATTGCTAATATTTAATTATTTATTGTTGTGTATAATTTTTTGTTTTATGTTTTATTTCTTCTTTCTAGAATTTTAATATTGTGAGTCTTGTTTATTATTGTCATTTGTTTTCTAACTGTCATTTGTTTTTATATTCTTAAAATATGATGCATCTCTTATACTTTGGGATATGGAATTTTTCGGGTAACAGAAGGGTTAATTTTTTAGAAAATAGTCAAACCCTTTGCAGAAAAAAAATTCCACCTCTTATTGCCTGATGGTGACCTTTGAGAAAGCCATCAGGCCAGATTTCTTTCTTTCTTTCCCCCCCCCTTTTTTTTGATTTTTTGATTTCTTTAGGTTCTTTCCAATTTTCTCTATCGTATTTTTTTTATTTTTCATTTTTACTTCTGTTTTTGATTCATCTATGTTCCACTATGTTTTTAGGAATAGCAGCAAACGCTCTCTCTAAATACATTTATGTATCTTTTTAATTTAATAATTAAAATGGCAATTCGTAATGTATCTCTTATAAAATCGTTTCTTTGTTCTTGATGTTTAATAACGTGTTCTATTTCTGTTGTCAAAATCATGGAAAGAAAATTTTTATTTAACGTTTCGATCATTTATATGAGTATAAGAAAATGAAAAAAAACAACCCGAATTTTTTTTTTTAAATGAACCTTGCCAAATGAAATGATTTTATTTTATTTTCACAATGATGGTAGTTTGATACTATCAAGCAACTTAATTACAATGAATAATAACAGAATATGTGTGAGACTATTAAAATAATGCAATATTTATATTTATCAAAATTTGGTGCTTAAAAACTCTTTAATATGAACATTAAGTCATGCATAAAAGTTTTGATTGCAATTAAATACAACTAAATTTTCTGGTGAACCAAATGTTGGCCAAAGGCGCTAATTAAAAATAAGCAGAAATATCTACCATTCTTATTTTAAAAATGAGCCGAAGACAACGCTAGAATCAGATTAAATGTGTTTATGCAAAGTAAATTTCTCCAGGAAATGTGGTTGTTATAAATAATGCCAACAAGCTGATGAATTCACGTGCTGAAACGTTGACAGTCACTGACCTTATGGAAATGCGCAAGCAAATTCCTTCTAGAAACTTCGACACCAGAGGCCCAGATCCACCAGAAAAACAAATGATAATAATTGCAATTATGATTTAAGACCTCAGCTTAAAGGGTTAAAAATTCTAGTGATATCAGCCTTTAATGTGTAATGTATTCGATTTACAATGAAAGGAATGAAAACAATATTTATTTTTCTTTTAAGACGGTTTTAGGGAAAGAACAAGCGGAAATTATCTCGCCAAAATTTTGGCGCCGGACTCTTTACTAAAGATTTTATTTCTAAAGATTCTATCTTTTCCTTGTAAAACTATGGACCTGGATAAAGCCAAGAATGTCATAAGCTCATATCTTTTTATTTTCAAACATGACAGCTGTACATTTCTCAGTATAACGAAGAAAGCTGATTATGCATTAGGAATTCCTCTTTAAGACAGATTGAAACTCAAATTACAATTTTATATTAATATCACATACTAAATCCCATACCATTTCTAATACCGATCATAACTTTTGATGGATTGAATTACCACAAACGTTTTGATGAATTGAATTCAAAATTTTGGCTTGAATCTTGATGCTAACTCCGTGAAAGAAATATTATCTGCATATCTCTTTATATTTTGTTATTATCATATTTACATGTTTTATATAAATATCACATTCTACATCCCATCAATTTAAACCGTTGCTTTTTGAATTATTCACTTTTCTGCATGCAAAAGATCAAAAATAAAGACGGCTATCTCCGATAGATTTGGTACAATATTAATTTTTAAAAATATACTTTAGGTGTTAAAAATGTATCAAATTCCATTTATCTGAATCATTATGCTTTTTGGTTGTTGCATTATTATATGTGCAAAATTGCGGAGCAACAAACGATCAAAGCTTTGACGATTGGGTTCAATATTTTATACAGATTTACGTTTTTTGTATGCCAAATTTTGTACAAAATTTATATGTATGTGATATTTTATTAAAAACATCGCATACTAAATTGCATTCATCTAAGCCACTGCATTTTCAATTATGACGTTTGCCTACAGGCAAAAGTTCAGAATAACAGACTGCTAACTCTGACAGCTTTGGTTCGAAATTTGTCAAGGAATATATTCTAGGTGTTAAAAATAATGTACCAAGTTTCATTTATCTAATTCGTTGGGCTTGTTGGTGTTTCAATTATATGTAAAATTACATATAGACAGACGGACAAGACCTTGAGGATTGGGTTCAAAATCTGATACAGATTTATATTTTAGATGCCAAATGTTGCTCAATTTACCTTTTTACCTGTTATATTTATCATCATTACCATACTCGTACAATATGACGGACAGACTAGCTGAAGTTGCATTTGGTACAAAATTTAGCAAAAATCTACAACCTTTATATTAAGGCCGCTTATCAAATTTTATTTCTCTTGCTAGAAGTGTTGCAGTTATCAAGTCCATAGTCATACATATGAAAAAATAAGTTTGGCAGGGCCTGACTAAGGCAGCGGCATACGGGGTAGTTGTTGCAGGCCCCCACATAAGTGGGCCCCCCAAATCGAATAGAAATTTTGTTTTAATGAATTTAGAAATTTAATTAATTAATTTATTATTTTAATTAATTTTATTAATTTGAAATTAAGTATTTAACTTTAAAATGTATTTAAATTTTATTAATAAAATTTAAAATTTATTTAAATTTTATTAAATAAATTTAAAATGTATTTACATTTTATTAAATAAATTTAAAATTTAATTAATAAAATTTGAATTTAATGATAAAATTTATTTTTTATTTTAATGAATTTTAGAAAATTAATTTAATTTAATTTCCCCCCTTCTTTATGGAATATTCATCATTACTAAAGTAGTGAAGCAGAGGGGGCCCTCAAAGAAGTTTTGCCCCAGCCTCCAACTAGGATAAGTCGGGCCCTGATGTTTGAGGAGTCTAAAACAAGAACATTCGTCGAAATCTCGATTTTGAATTTGTTTATAATTACAATACTTTCTAAATACAATTAAATACATTTATTTTAATAAGCATATTTCATATCCAGTTTCTGTTTTAAATAGCCGCGAAGGTACAGACGAAGAGGCAACTGAATTATTTGATGAATTGAATTCAAATCGCTATTATTTTAATACTAAATTTTTGAAAGAAATTTTATCCATCTATCTCTTTACTTTCTGCACTTATCGCGTTCACATATTTTTCTAGGCTGCGTTCTGGCATAGGGGTAGTGCGTCTTCCCTTGATCTGGGCGTTCCAGGTTCGAGTCCCGGTACTGGCATGGTTGTTCTTCTGTGTTCAATCTGTAAGATGTGTAAATCTGCCCCCCCCCCTTTAAAAAGGGGTTGTGCTAGTGAGTGACAAAAGTCGTACTCTTAGCTCTAGTAGGCGCTGCTACAAAACAAGAGACGCTGATTAGGCTTAAGTCGCAGACTACCTCAACGAGCTTGTCCATGGCAAGTGCCATAAGAAGCAACAACAACATATTTTCTCACATTAAGAGAGGAACAATTTAATATGAATGGATTTTAGCTCAAAGTTTGATTGAAATTTACACATTTGGCGAAAGACTACATTTTGTCCTTTTTTCAAGTACAGATACAAAATTTTATTCGAAAAATGTCTTTTTCTGATGCAAAGAGGTTTGAATCATGAGGATTTTTCAAATTCTGGTTTTCAAATCTGTTAGTATCTATAATATATTCTATTTTTATATGCATTCCTCACTTTCCACCCCTTGTAATCCTTTGCCTTTCTCAGGTATTTCGCATAAAAAGGTAATAAAAACAAAAGAGTAAGAAAACTGTATTCGAAACCTGCGCTTATTTCGATAATATCTGATGCATCAAATATTAACTCAAAAATGTTCATTTTTTAAAAATTCAATAATAAAAAAGCATTAAAATCAAATGAAAAGACGTGTTTTGATACGTCAACGTTGACCTCATCCTGTTGGAATACATAATCTCTTTGTCAGTCCTTGGCGAAAAACAAACAGTTTCCCTCCCTAACGAGTTCCAAACAACAAAAAGTCACTCCGAACTTTTGTGAGATAAATCGACATCAACGGAATGAATCATCTGCGGTGTTATCTCATAAAACACCTTGGATGGGAAATTCGGAAAGGTTTTCCAACAAAGATTACGTCCTGGTTGCGTCGTACGAAAGAAACGAGCGGTATCAGTTTAACTTTTCACTGATATCCTTTAAACGTGAGACACGGAAACCTTAAAATTCATATCTGATAAAAAGATGCATCTATGTGTGCAGTCTAAAAGTGTAAACTTGCTAATGATGTCAATCCTTCCGAACGTATTAATTATGTTAGCTCATGTAAATGACGCCAATTAAGGTTATTTAAAAAAAAGTGGGAGTTGGTTCTCCCAAATTTTCTCTTATACTTTCCTTTAAAAGCATGATTCTTTTTCAATTCCTGCTTTTAGCCCACACTCCCTCCATATATCCCTCCGTCCCCCTCTCTAAGAGAGTATATATATATATATATATATATATATATATATATATATATATATATTTAGAGAGAGAGAGAGAGAACGAATTCAGTTTGTTTTATTCAAATGCCAATGAGACTAGGCTTAACACCTTTTCGGCCGATTATTTTAAACGATTCTGTTTATTTTCATAATGCTTGATGCATTTAAAATCAAACATTGTTAATTTATTGATTTTTCCGATTCCTTTTGAAGTACTTTCGAATTAAAATAATGCAGAATATAGAAAATTAGAAATTTCTAATCTGTATTGCGTACCCCAACTTATGTAGAAAAATCACGCATTTTGCGTTGTCACAATTGGCTTTAAATCCTCAATTGGCGTTGAAAATGCAACATTAGTATAATTTTTCGATCAATTATTTTTAGTAATTGTGATTGTCAGGCCAGGATAGTCTGGTTGATATGGTATTGCATTCCTTGAGCTGTGAGTTCGAACACCGTATATAGAAAGGCGAATGGAAAATTGCCAGGAAATTCGCTTTCTATTTTTCCGCTTAATATAGAGATTTTGTCATATTTCCATACATATTTCTATTAATTGTAATTATTTAATAAAAAGTAACTAAAATAAAAAAAATTTCTTTGTTAACTTAAGTAGTATAACGGTTTTTGTTATTACTTGTTACAGGTATTGTTATAACCTGCTAGTATAACTGTTTTTTATATTATTTGTTAATCTTCCTTTCATTTTTAAACTTGCGAATCTCCAACGCTTTGTCTGCGTATAAATACGACCAGAATCATATTTATCATATTTCACCATTTATCATATTTGTAGATTTGATCAAATTGTGAAGAAAAACCATTTAAATAAGTATATTCTAGTGCATTTAACACAATTTAAAAACTTAGAGGAGGTTTATAGTTTTTAGTTAAAATCCCATATCAAATTATTTTGGATTAAATACATAAAAAATGTTTACTTTTTATTTATCTGTATGACTGTGTACATGAATATGTCATAAATCATTGATTTCGACAACAATCTCTTAGATGAAATTTCGTATGTAGTCTGGCAATCAAGATCATATATTTGTATTATGTGATTTCAATCAGAGAAGAAGTCTTAAAGGTATATTCCTTTTCCTTTTTTATAAAATGTAACTCAAAAAGTGTCAAATTTTTTCTTCTTCTTTGTAATAAGTAAAGATTCTCCCTTTATTCATGAAATTCGCTTGACTTTTGAGGCTTTCCTTTTTTCTTCATCCCTTCAATATAATCAGAGGATGAATAGATATGCAAATAAAAACTTTAAAAATGGAAAAAATTCGAGAGGAGAACATTCTTATTGGATGAATTAATGCATTATGTTCACATTTACAGATTTCCATTTATATAGAGTAACAATGGCTTTTATTTATATTAACTTCGTGATGTTTAACATGAATTATTCTTAAAAGAGATAAAGAAACCATTAAATTTCACGGATTTCCTCAAATATGAACTTCCAATTATCTTCCAAGATTCTTTTATCTTGAGACACGTTTCAATAAGAATGGTTGCACTTCAAACACTTCATTCTTTTTTCTTCTTATTATCATTGTTTATATATATATATATATATATATATATATATTATCTTTTAGTTACTATCACTCAGTTCTTCGAAGCACTAATCTATCTTTTTCAAAACGAACACGCTCCAAAACTCATACCTGCTACGGATACCTAAATTTGATTCGAACGATTTCACCTACACGCGTGGTTCGCCCACCCCTCTTCGCATTCCACTCCGGGTCAATCTGCAATTGCCACCAACTTGTTGCACGTTCCGCTACCGTCAGTCACGCAATCGAACCGCAAACGATCGAACAGTCAACGGGGGAGGGGGAGAATACAAAACGAGAGTGTTTATTCTTCCGATTCGATTGTTCGACCAGGAAATAAAATGGAACGCGTGTCCGAGCGTCCGGGTGTTTTTCTCTTTCTTTCTTTCTTTCTATTTTTTTTAAAGGATGGACGCGTGATTTCCTCAAAGATCGCTCGGAGCCAGGTTCTGGTGGTAAATGCTCCTCCCCTCCCTCCTATTCTTTAGCAAACGATAATTTTTCGGCCTAGAAAGTTCGTTGAAGGTATTCTGTGCGGTTACTTCAGTGCCATTTCCGGTTTTCAATACTAAGAAATTCGGAACATTCGGTGTGGTTTTTCCTTGCGGTGACTAAACCGTGGAAAAAATGTATTTTTCGCGATGAACCCATGCGTTCGAAATTGGTATTTTTATCTTTTTTCGTGAATCACTAAGTAATACTATGAAAGGAAAAAAAAAAAAAAAAACACACACACACACATATTGAAACTATTTATTAGTTATTCCTTGTGCGCAAAGCTTGTGATTTTGTCAATGAACTGAATGAACTTGCGGTCTCATACTCCAGCAATTCCTAGCAAAATTTCAGAAATTTTATAGTTTCTAAATCTGTTTGTCATTATTGCAAGATTTTCAATAAATTATCTTATTGATGTAAATCATCTCCTACCAGTTAAAAAAATTAAACATCACCTATATTAATAAAAATGGATCTCGAAATGCGTTGCTATGCGCAAAACTAGAGAACGGCTTGCCCAATTCAGCTAATTTTTTTAAAAATATTTTCGTTAAGACACGAGGATGGTTCTTATGGAGAGAAAAAATGAAAAAAAAAAAAAAAAACTGCGTGGAAAATAGTTAAAACGACACTTTTCTTACTTTCCCGCCAAAAATCTGCATTTCCTTCCCCCACACCGAGTAAGATAGCAGGAAGTAATAAATTATGATTTGTTTATAAAGAAATACGTGAAGTCAGTTGGTTTTCATTTATAGGTAACGGGATGTTTGCAAATATTATTAGTCTGTATGGATATTTAATCTATGCTTGCTTAAAATAAAGTCTGGGCAGGGAAGAAAAAAAAGAATAACAAAGGGAAAAAAGGGTTTATAGAAAAAAAGTAGTAAAGAAAAAAAGGATAGAAAAAAAAGAAAAGAAAAGAAGTGTGTATGTGTGTGTCACCATTATTTCCTCTGTGAGCGGCATTTTCCAAGCTGTTTTTAAACTTTCGCATCTCTTGAAAACCAATTGTGTCTTTATTGTTTAGTGTGTTTACATTTATGAACATTTAAATCTCATTATTCTATAAAAACGTAGAATTTTAGACCTTTCCCTCTACCATTTAAGTAAAATATCAATTCGGGGGCAATTATTGTTCGGATAGAAAGAAAAAGATGAGTAGCACAATGAACAAAACATCTGAAGGAAATAATACTATAAATGAATTATATGATTATCAAAATTTGTTTGATTTAAAAATATTTTGGTGAAAAACCTGTTATGAGACTCAGCTACATAAAATATTACATGAAAATTTTAGCGAGCATTAATACTGGCGAACCGACTGGTCGCCAAAAGCGGCTAGTATTATTTATAATAATTTACCTTTAGCAAATAGCTTGTATATCCTGTTAAAACGTTTGAAACCGGTCACTGACTAATTTAGCTTTCTGATAAATGTTATGGGGACGCCAGTAAATAATTCACTACATTTCATGTACTAATGAAGCAGTTTTAATTAAAACTCATTCCGAATTTAGATGTATACATAAAATTTCTACAACGGTAGTGATTATTTACAAATAATAACAAGTTTAAATGCATAAAATGCATTAAATTAATTAAGACAAATAATGAATAAAAAATAATAATGTTCTCAGTTGATAACTTGAAATTTGAGATCGTAGATTTCATTTTCTGTTTTTTTATATTCATTTACAATTCATTCATTTCCCATTTTCATTTTACCATTTTCTTATTTTCTTCGCTCAAAATGCTTTGATTAGATTCTTAGAGTTTTCGTTTTTTACACGTATTAAAAACAATCAATTTCCTGTCTTTTCATTGAAGAATATATATTCATTCTATTGATTTTTTTAATGGTTAATTGGTATTCTACTTTACCAGCTTAAAAACGAAATCCCCAGTAGTCGTTTCGATTTGTTAGACATCAAAGGCGTTCTTCTCCGATAATGTAAATGGAGTGTTTGATAAAATCATCATCTAGTCGGCCAGTTAAAAGGTTTTATTACAAAATGGACTTTAAATATTCAATTAACCCCTATTCGTTCAACGTTCGCGCAACGTTCATTAACCCTTAACCCATCAGAAAGTTCAAAGGCGGTTCCTATCTTCGGACACTTCTTTTTTCTCTCCCGCTCTTGCCAGAACATTAGCTTTTAAAAGTATTTTTCAATGTTAAGTTACGGCTCTTGTTAGTACAGAAGTGCCGATTGTAGGTCACAGAAGGACGTGAATTACTCCACAGCCGAGAATGAGAAATTACCCGCACAAACTTAACTTTTTAAGACATCCGACGTCGTTTGGAGCACTTTTTTAGACAAACTTAAACAATACATCTGGATTTAATACTATAAAAGATTAGCAATAGAATGTCAATATTTCAAGTAAACATTAAAAAAAATTAAATTGGTATTTAATAGTATAAATTTAAGCAAATACTTTAAAAAAACAACTTTAAATAGGCTATGCCAAAAACTGTTACTCTCGTCCGAACAAACTTATATCAAAATAAACTACATAGTTTTCTCTAAGGAATGAAATGTAGGAGTATAGTTATAATTTTAAATAAAAATTTTAGAACCAGTGAAAGTTTTAATAAATATATGATGTTATTATTCAAACAATAGGCTGTAAATTAAAAAAAATTATTCACTCAATCTGAATTTCTTTAGTTCATTCCCTTGATGATGATGGTGATGATGCCGTGTCCACTCTTTACCTAGGAAAGAGGAGTGCAGTAGCTCCTGAGGGTATGGTCCCCCGAGCAGAAGGCAGAAGTCTGACTTCTAACTCATATGAGGATGACACACATACACACTTGCTTTTCAGCCTCTTTTTACAGGGGGCACATTCACACATCTCACAGATAAAACACAGAAGAACAACCACGCCCGAACCAGGACTCGAACCCGGGAGGCCCAGATAGCGAGGAAGAAGCGCTACCTCTGTGCCAGAAAGCCGGCGTTCATTCCCTTGAAAATAGTATAAAAGAAAAGAGCATCAAATTTCATTGTAATTATATTTTGAGTTATTTGATTTGAAGTGCGCAAAAAGCAAGTAAAAAATTTGGGAAAATTCCTTTTACAGTGTATATTAACATGTTTAATAATAAATTATGTATGTACATGCTTAAAATTCACTATGTTTATAGGTTATACTTTCTTCGTTCTCAGTTTTTAATCATTTTATTTGCTTCTGGCATATTTTGCATTTGGTACTGAATGCCGCCTAGATTAATTTATTCTTTGTTAAGCTCTGCAAATACTCTAACTGCATTTGAACTAGAATACATTCCAATAACCTTAAGGATATTCAGTTATCCTATAAAATCTTCATTAAAATGAAAGGCATGAATACCCTAACCTGAGAATTCTACGCTCAATAAAGATTTGTACCAAAGATCTTTAGGTACAAATTTCCACAAAACATCGTTAAAACTCTCATTTGAATTTTTTTTTTCATGCAAACATTTTCTAACTGTTTTTATCATATAGTTTCATGTATTCCAGTTTTGAAATATTCAAAATATGTTGGAGGAATCCCTTTGACTTGTCGCTGTAATTTAATTTATCACACACCACAGATCTTTGAAATTTGCACCGACTGTTGGGTCCAGTTAGACAATGATTATACAAAAGCTATTTTGCATTTGAGCAGCCACGAAGAAAGAACACAATCACTGTGCTTTGCATTTCTTGTAAATTGTTTACATTACTGTGAGTTGCAATACCTTAGTAATTTTGTAATTTGTGAATAAAAACATCAGTAATTCTGCATTGCCACACAATTTCTAAAAGTGGCATTAAGTTAATTTCTTCATTTACTAAAACTATATTTAAAAATAAATTTGCGTTTATACAAAGTTTTAACATGTTTTTGGCCATTCAAATCATTGCTTCCGATTATTTAATTGTCCATTTCCTGTTTACCAATCATTACGAAAATATGAATATCTTGACTTCTAGATAGCGTAGAGACGAAAATAAGCCTGTTCAAAGTAAACCTGTTGGATAGTTCAAAGATTGATCTATCCAATAAAAAAAATTTAACGCCATTTTTAACGAAAAACGACCAACCAATCGACCCTGTTCGTCTACCTTAAAACAAGTAACTCTAAAGGGCATGAAAATAGCTTTTCCTCTTTGAGAAGTCATTTTATTTTTACAAAAAGACTTTTAACACACAATCGATCTTCATTCGTAGAAATTCGTTTCACATTTATTATTCCTCCAGAAAACTATCTTTGAATATTTATGTTTCCTTCTCACTTTCTCATTCTTATAAAAACAGTTAGAAGAGTAATATTTAGAAGTGCTTTTCGGTATGATATTTCGATGTTCCGATGCGTTTTTTGGCAGCAGCGTAGAGACCGAGATCAAAGGGAGGTGGTGAAATTTCCCCTCAGCTTAAGACCAAATAGTTTTATGCATATTCCGCTTTTTAAAGCTAAAAATTATATGAGAAATTAAAAAAAAAACTTCTTTGCAATTCTACTTGTTAGTCATGGGAACAAACTTATACAGTATATATTGTGATGCTTCCTACAATAATAATAATAATAATAATAATAATAAATAGGGGAAGTAATCTTCCAGAAATATTCTCGAATACTTTCCGTGTCGTCCCTCTGACACATATAAAATTGTAGATCTATAGCAAGACCATGAGAACATGAATGTCTTGAGCTGCTCGTATTTTCCTTCTGAAATGCGGTTTTCATAGTATATTATAGGAAACAGTACGGCAAGCCACTGGGAGAAATATGGTTATGAGAGATCTAGAGTAGAATTATCATAATCCTATTCCAAAGGTAGGACTAATCTAGCGCTTTTATGTGCTTTATGTGAGGCTTACTTTTCCAAACAAATGAAACCAAATATAGTCTATCAGAAATATTCTCGGATAACTTCCAATAAAGGTGCTCTATTATCACAAAAATAAAATTGTGTATCTTGAGCAGGTAAGACGGTAAGAGTCACGAATTGCGCCGATGAATATCTTGAGTTTCTCAAATGGTCCTTCACACATGTGTTTTTCGTAATATATTATAGAAAACAAGTAGTATATTATAGAAACAAACAGGTACTGCAAGCCACTAGCGAACTATGGTTATGACAGATTGATTGGTTAGACAAATCGGGCCCTTTTAATTTTGGAGTATTACTTTTCCGGACAATTGAAACTAAAATTAGTCTATCCGAAATATTCTCGCATAATTTCTAATCAAGATGTTATTCCCGCACTAGTATAAAATTGTTGATCTGTAACAAGACCATGAGAGCCTCTCGTTGCACTGAGGAATTTCATGAGCTGCTCAGATACTCATTTTCACAAATGCATTTTGTAATATGTTATAGAAAACAGGTACTGTAAGCCACTAGCGAACTATGGTTATGACAGGTAGATCAGTTGGACTAATCAAAGTTTTTTTAGTAATTTCAGTTTTTTTTAAATCAAAGCTTTAATTTTAGAGGCTTACTTTTAAAGACAATTGGAACTAAAATTAGTCTATCCAAAATATTCTCGGATAACTTCTAACGAAAGTGTTATTCTCGCACTCATATAAAACTCTTGATCTGTAGCAAGACCATGAGAGCCATGAACTGCACCGATGAATGTCATGAGCTGTTCAGATGCTAATTTTCACATGTGTTTTTCGCAATATATTATAGAAAACTGGAACTGAAAGCCATTGGCGAACTATGGTTATGAGAGAACCATAGGTTGGACAAATCTAGCATTTTTAATTTTGGAGGCTTTCTTTTCCAGACAATTGAAACCCTAATTATTGAAATCCGAAATAAAGTTGAAATAATTGTAAGTAAAATTGAAATCCAAAATATTCTCGAATACCTTTCAATAAAAATGTTATCTTCTCCCTCATAAAATTATGGATCTTGAGCAAGACCGTAAGAGCCACGAACTGCGCCAATGAATATCTTGCGAAGCTGAAATATTCCTTTTCACATTTGCCTTTCAGAGTATATTATGTTGTTGTTACTTATGGCACTTGCCATGGACAAACCCCTGCTGTTACAGCAGCAGATTAAGCCGAAAGGAGTGTCTCTTGTTTTTGAAGTAACCCCAACTAGGGCCAAAAGTACGATTTAGCTACACACTCACCACATTTGCTTGCACTGCCCTTTTTTACAGGGGGCACAGTCACACATCTCACAGATAGCACACAGAAGAACAGCCATGCCCGAACCTGGACTCGAACCCGTGAAGCTCATAACACGAGGAAGATGCGCTACCTCTGTGCGAGAAAGCCGGTGTAGTGCATTATAGAAAGCAGGTACTACAAGCCACTAGCGAATTATGGTTATAAAAGATCGATCGGTTGGAAAAATCTAGCATTTTTAATATTGGAGGCTTATTTTTCAAGACAATTGAAGTCAAAAGTAGTCTATCCGAAATATTCCCGGATAACTTCCAATAAAAGTGCTATCTCCTCACTCTTGTAAAATTATGGTTCATGAGCAAGACTATAAGAGCCCCGCGTTGCACTGATGAATGTCTTGAACAGCTCAGAAGTTTCTTTTTACATATGTATTTTGTAATATAATGTATAAAACATGTAGAGCAGGCGAACAAAAGCTATGAGATGGGAATTTAGCTGTTTTAAAATACAGATCTTAATACATTAATACAAAAAAATGAATACATATTTTATAGACTGACTTTTCCGGTCATTGAAACCAAAAGTAGACATTCAACTATATTTATAGTCACATTACATGCCAGATTTCGGTTATTTAAGTCATTGAATTTTTGAGTTATTGCATTTATATGCATGCATATGAGCAGTTCGACAGACGGGCGACTCTTAACGTTAAAGATCTGGCATGTGATCTGATTAGAATCCGCATTATAACATAATGTTGAAGTTATGCGACCAATTTAATTAGGTGAAAGTTGCAGTTTATGTAAAAAACAAAAATCACTTTTATCTCTAAAGTATTATAGATGTTCTTATTTTTCGTATTCAATGAAATCAAAATAAAGGTTTCGAATATTGTCTTCATCTAATTAATAGAATAAATAAATTTATAAATCAAAGATTAATTATCCAAGGATATTATTCTTCTTTTTTTTGTAAAATTTATGATCTACTTAAAGAAAAGCCTTCTTTTAAGGATTAACACTCTGGCTGCGTAAATCTTTAAAATTACTATTTAGATGCGATTTTTACAAATAAATTCACTTTCTTATATTTGAACTTTTTGTACATATTACACGATAATAATTTGATGTAGTAAATACCTGTAATCATAAAAATAAGCACTCTAAACTGCGAAAAATCCGGGTTGCAACAAAAAATGGAGTGGTTGCCATCTTCGAAAATAGCGAGATATGCATCTGGGGGGGAGGCTAAGTTTGACGGCCGAAAATTTTAAAGACAGAAAAAAAGGAGAGGAGTATCATTATCTATCTTTAATCAGTTTAGCCTTCGAAAATATCTTGTTAATATTAAATTTTCTGTTATATTAATATACATTGCTGTCTGATAGACAATATACTGTCGGATATACTGTCCGATAGACAATATATCCTTGACAAGTTTTATCCAAATTATTCCGTTCGTCGTCAACTCCTGTACATGAAAATTTTTGTTTTTCCTCTGTTTATCACCGCATTGGAACAAACAAAAATAAAAACTTAAACGTTTTACAAGTTTAAAAATGTAGAATATTAAGTCTTACGGCCGCCCTGCTGAGGTTTCACTTGGATGCGCTAGACGCATTACAGATGAGGAAAGGGTTAATGAAAAAAAATTATATACCAAAAAATTCTGAAAATGAAAATTAACTTAATTTCACCGTGGCTGTTTGAACTTTGAAATAATCCTATTCAAATGTACACAGATTAACAAACCCATATTCTTGATTTTTCTCCAAATTTGGGTACAAGTGCAGAATTTTGGTGCAAGACTCATTAAAATATTTCAACCCCTTAACTCATTTCGTTTGAGAATTATCAAATTAATAAATAGACAAGCTCCAAAAGAATATTTTTTTTTTCAAAGTCATTTAGGTCTAAAATCATTCAGATACTTAAGTCAAATATTTTAATGCTTGCTTGCTCCCTTTTGCACAGTAACGTAAAAAGAATAAAAGGCATCTTGGTCAACATATTATTCCCCCCTTTCCTATTAATGAACAGTAACTTACAAATATAGACATCATACCGGCCATAGAATTTTTCTCAATCCCTTTTATTAAACGCAGCGTTAAAAAGAGACAAGACGCTCTAATGCTTTGTTTCAATAGCGTCACTTAAAATCAACAATAGAAATATTTTCATCATCCCTTCCCCCCTACCCCTTCTTTTGTTTATATTTAATACAAAATGTTATATTAAATACAAAATGAATTTTATATTAAATATAAAACAAATTTTATATTAAATATAAACATTCGTTTTGCTTATATTTTTAAAAAACTCTGTTTATATTAAATATAAAATGAATAAATACATTTTTAGTGCAGTACCTGCAACGCATATCATTGTTTTCCCAATGAAAAAGAGAAACTCAGCAACCAGAAATGGGCAATTGAAATATTAGTAAAGAATAATATTAATAATCTGATATTACTTGAGGATTACGTCTGACTACAGATTGAGAAGAAAAAAAAAACTATGAAAACTTAACTAACTCAAGGTCATTGAAATCAGTTCATGTTTATATAAAAAATAAAGAATTCTTTTAAGAATTAAATTTGATGGGTGCAGATTTTAACGATAAAAAACAGAAGATTATCATTAATTTATCTTTAACCAGTTTAGTTTTTAAAAATCTCATGTTTATATCAAATTCAATGACTAAACTCTGCACTTTGGACTTAACATCTGATATCTGGCATACATTCCACTTTAAATTTAAATTGAACTCGTTTAAACTTAAAGTAAACAAGTCTAAGCTAAATCAGGAAGCTATCATCTACCTCCCTCCCCCTAAAGAAGAAAAATAAAATTGATTGAAAACGGAAAAACTTTCAGATCAAAGAAGTGTAAGGTCATCTAGCCACAGGGATCAAATCACAGTTCACCAACTAACAAATAAAAAGCAATTTACGACAAAAGATCTTGTTTGGAATTCTTGATATTTCACAAAAAATAAATAGAATGAATTCAACATTTTTTTCCCGGTTTATTTGTGTTTTCGCTGTCGTTATTTCCAGTCTAACAGATTTCCTTTTCACCGACAACAGCACAGGACTTAGTGAACGTTCGGGGATTGCGAAAGTTGTAAACATCATCCATTGCAGGGGGTGAAGCAAACGATTTTTTTTTATTCTCTCTTTCAAGCGTCCTTCAACCTGTCCACATCCCCCACCACCACTTCTGGAAAATAGTTTGAAAAGAAGTAAAATACAAAATAATCACTTGTTTAGAAAAAAGGGAAAATGCACCTGGGCAGGTGAAATATCCAGGAAAAGTTCTGAATTCAGCATAAAAGGATTTGTGGATTTATTATAATACAGCAAAATAGAAATTAGGACAAAAAATAATAATAAAAATATTGGAACAATGCTTTTTCTTTCATTTTCTAGCATAAAAGATAGCAATGAACTCAGTCACTGTAATAAATATAGGTTATAGTAAAATGTAATTGGTATTTATATTCCGTTTTTAAATATAAAGTCATGCCAAAATATCAAAATGTTGTGGAAACTCTTATAAATGTAACATAATTTAAAGCCGGCGTTCTGGTACAGAGATAACGCTTCTTCCTCCTGGTCTGGAAGCCCCGGGATATAGTCCCGTTTCGGACATGGTTGCTCTTCTGTGTTCTATCTGTGAGATGTGTGGCTGTGCCCCCCTGTTAAAAGGGACTGTGCAAGCGACTGTGGTGAGTGTGTAGCAAAGTCGTACTCTTGGCCCTAGTTGGCGCTACTTCAAAAACAAGAGACGCTGCTTTCGGTTTAAATCTGCAGCTGAATCAACGGAGGGCTTGTCTATGGCAAGTACCATTAGTAACAACAACACCCACTATGAATCTAAGGGTATTCTTTTCCTTCAAAATTTTCAAAACTGAATATGTATTTTATTAAGTTTAATTTTGCTTTTATAAATAGTTTTCAGCAGTAATTTTGGCAAATTGAAACAGCTAAATGTTTAATTGTAGATCTTTTTTTTAAAAAAAAATTAGCTGTATATAGCGTGTAAAGAAATGTATAACTGCAATTTAAGAATAATTTTAAATAAAACCATAAAAAAGTTACAAAACTTTTGTTAATGCTTTCTAAATAGCATTTAGAAACAGAATAGGGCATTCTTTTAAATTATAAAATGGCTGGTTTATTTTAAAATTAGGAAAGTAGCACATTAAATTTGAAAATGACAACTAATTAGAATTGTTACAGGAATAATTCCAAAAGTATAATAGAGAGAAAGTAAGTTAGAATATTTCCAATTAAAGCAACACTGGATTTTAATTCGAATAATTTCGATTGTGCGGCTTTTATAATTAAACGATTGCACAAAATTAAACAGCTTTTAAAATGCTATAAAAAAAACCTCAAAGTTCAGAGCCCACTAAAGTTGCCCTTGGGCAATTGTCTAGTTTAATTATTTTATAAAAGCGCCCAGTGTACAGACCAAAGGAGTAGAACTGATTTTTCAGTTTTTTCAGTTATTCAAACCCTGAAACATAGTAAAAATGATTTAGTTAAAAACTTTATAGGTGTCTACCAAGTCATTTGAGAATTCAAACTGCGTTTTAAAAATTCTTGGGCCCATCTCTTTATCATTAAGAAGAATGTGTTCACAGTAATTTGCTTCCGTTTAATTAGAATCTCTATTCTTTTGAATTTTTAACATTTGAAAAATAATAATCCAGGGAAGTACTTTTTATACTACAAACAGTACAAAACGTCAGTAATAGGCCAATATTATATAATATAGTTGTCCTGGTATAGCAATATCTATTCTACATAAATATCAAAATTTCAATAAAGTTTCAAAAGTTGACAATGTTTTAGATTTATCAATCGTTCAAAAATCAACAAATAAAAACATATAATTGCTAGGATTCAATTAAATATTGTCACAAGCGCCCGAGCGCTGGGAAAGCGCACCAAAGGAGAAGGCATTGGTGACGGCTGACGAAAAACTTCGTTCCAACCGAGTTGATTTAGTGAAAAGAATAGTCTAGTAGCCATTGGATCGTTCAAGAAGCTTCGCGGGCTTTTGGGCGCTCGCTCACTCCCTATGTAAGGGACGGGTTGCCGCAGTTTCGGCAGCTCCTCTCGGAAGAGAAGCAACACATTGAGCGAGGTGATTACTTTTCTTGTTCATTATTAGTGAGCTGCGTTTACGTTTGCTGTAAAAGTTGTATAATTGAGCTCGCTCTGATTTACTGTTTGCTGTGCTATACGATAGCTCTTTTGCAGTCTGTTTTTATTGTGCCTAAGGCTTGTATTTACGCTGTTATTGACTGTTGACTGCTGGATTGTTGTTGTTTCTTATCTGAAATTTTCCTTTATCAAGTCATTCTATAAATAGATGTTAATAAATTTGTTTGCGCAGTTCTCAAGTAAAGTCCATTCAATCCGAAACCGTTACGCTAAAAACGTAACAATATTTTATGGCTTTTATTAAGCCTACATTAACAACAAAAAATACTTAAAACTGTCAATGTTGGTTTGCAATGACATGAAAGATGTGTGTTTTTTTCAGGAGGGAAATACGATTTTAATGGGCAATAAGTAATTACCCGTGAAGGATAGTCAGAACATTTTAACTGCCTTCTGTCTATACTTTCCTCGATTTAGTAGTCTACAATTGAAGAAAAAACTCAATAAAAGTTGTATTAGTTTAAACGCAACTTTAACTGATTTTTCAAATTCTCATATCTTTCATTTATATGTTTGAATCCACGTGACCTTATTCGCTTGTGTGAGAGTTTATTGAGTAATTATTACCTCTATACCATCTTCCCAGAATCGTTTTCTTGCTCTAAGAAATTTTTATGAATTGTATTAAAATCTTAGGTTAATATAGAATCAAATGATTCAATTTATTTAACAACCTTTTTTTTAGGAAAGGTATTTTAAATTGTACATTGTTTTTGAATTTTGGGGAATAATCTTAGTTCCATGTCTCAACAAATGATTACTGCGTCAAAATGATTGGCGAATTTATTTTTAAAAAATCTACAATCATGCACCGTGATAGTTAAATATTTAATTAAAAGGCAATTTTAATGCACATAATTTATTTCAATGGACTGGGTTTATAAAGATAGATGAAAGCAAATATAATCTCATATTTAGAGGTGAGTTAGGCTCACTGTGATAAAATTCATTAACATGTTGTACTGTTTGCCAACGGATTCTATAGCCTACAACGTTTTTGCGCATGCGTTAGGTTGGATTTAATTAGACAAAATAGGGGTAAAAAGAAAGATGAAAGGATGAGATGCTAGCATTTAACAATGAAATAAGCTCGGATTATTCGCGGTTTTATGAGACGTAGACATTACAGGTAATTAGTAATACAGAAGGAAAAAGATACTAATGCAAAGTAAAATATTTCAGAGCAATTTTTATTTCATGTAAGGGACATACACATTAAATTATGACTAAATAAAATTATTATGTTCTAAAAATTTGGTAATTACTTTTTTACAAAACAATAACGTTCTTTTTTGTATTAAAATGCTCCTTTTTTTTCAATATTTTATGGCATTTTAAGATTAACAACAATAGTTAATCGAGTGTTTATTCTAGTTAAAACATTTTAGTTTTTTTTTTAAGAATTGTTGTAAATACAGAATGTCTTAAAAATATTATAAATGTTATTTTTTTTAAATATATGTTATTTTAAATAGGACAAGAATAAATAATCCCTGTTTTTTGCTTCTTGGTCACAGTATTTAATGATATTATATAAAATTTTCTTCGTACCATTTCCGGAAGCTGATTCACCAATTAAACTAATCATAACAATACGAAATTTCGAGTTAAAAAATATTTATAAAATTATTATACAACACTCACATACACGTGAAAAAAACTGACTGAACTAAAAAATATTTAATGGGGGGGGGAATCCAAGGTCAAATATGAATATCAGAAATGCACTCTTCGCTCAGCGTTTCACCCCTTAACGAGATGGAATCATCAAAATGTGATTCAGAATCCGTTACTGAATAGTATATCTCCCAGTAATGTTGATTCTGCAAGTGCTGTATTTATGAAAAATATTAAATATGTTATTGTTTTATGTTGAAATCCTGATACTTTTCTGTTTTAGCTACTATCAGTATTCTTGACAGTTGCATACATTTTCCTTTTCTCAATAATAATTGAACAAAATTTCATGACATTATTTTTAAAATTTTAGTCTTTTTACTTTTTATATTTTCTTGCATTATCAGTATTTCTTTGAAATGCGTTAGCTTATTATTTTATTTTTTAAATTTAAATCTTCTAAATTTTAAGTTTTCCTTCAGTTCTTGTATTTCTTTCGAGTTGTATTAGTTGATTAAGGATACTGACAAGTTTTTGCAACCTGACATAAAAATTGCTTTAACACCACCACATTTCTTTTTCAATTCTTATTATTAGTTCACACTCTCCCTACATACATACATACATACACACATACATACAAGATACATACATATACATACATACATACACACACACACACACACAAGATACATACATATACATACAAGATACATACATACATAGATATATGTATGCATGTATATTATTCAAATTTTCAATTCATTAATAAAATACTTTTAATTCATCCACTTAAATTCAAGTACATTTTTTAAAACTTTTTGATGACACTTGATGTTAATACAGTTTTCTCAAATATTAATGCATTAATTAAATGTAATTAATTTTAATTACTTTAAATAGAGTTTTAGCAGTTTGTAATGGAATTTGAAATCAACAGACAGAAGATCAATCGGTAAAATGCGGGGATTTCAGGGTTTTTCACGTGTTAGCTAAATTCTTGTGAAAATGAATACATTTTTGATAAGTTATTTATATTGATTGCAATTACTTAACAAAAAGTAACTCAAATAAAAAATTTCTTGGTTGATCTAAGTAGGAATTGACTTAAATTTTTTTACATTGCTTTTTTTAGTTTTAATTACTGAAATTTTCATTTTTCCTGTGGCTGCCAATATTTCTTTCGAGTAACATTGGCTAGTTAACAACATTATCAATATGACATTAAACCAGATGTTACGTCATTCTGGCACCCTTACATTCTTCATTTTTTTAATATCTTATTTCTCATTTTTCTTGTCACTGTCAATATTTCTTTGGAGTTGCTTTAACTGGTTAATGTCATTGACATTAAGTTTACTAACGTGACATTAGTCAGTCCTGTATCGTAATTGGTACGCGCAACGTGAGCTGGAAAACCAGGATTCAATTCATTAAATAAAAATAAGTCATGTACAGAAATTCCTGCAGTTTCTCGGAAGCTTTATCTGCCCTCAAACCACCCCAACGCGGCCGCAAAGAACGAAAAAGTGTTCGTTTTACGATCCAGTTAAGGATTTTATGGGTATCTTCTGAGTCCATTTAAGAGCTAAAAAACCTTTTAACAATTCCCAGATCCATGTACTCCTAATCTTAAGAAATATATCTCTTCTCCTTTTTTCCTCTATCTTCTGTCAATGACGATTTGCAGCTTCCAAAAAAAAAAAAATGTCGAGGGGTCGCTGTGCGCTTAATACAAAGGTGAAAGGCAGGCCTCTGATAGGCAGTCGGTAGTTAGTCGCAAAGGACAACCGAAAATGGGACAGACTAATGTCAACTGCATCTCCGTAAAGATAGATCAAGTTTCAGTGTTACGTGACCAAGTCGTGGTTTCTCACGAGGATATTTAGTTTTTTCTTCTTTTATTTTCCTACTCATTATTCGCTTTTCGTGTTTTCCTTCCCAGAGCTTTTGCCATTGCTTCAAAACTCGACGTGCGACGCCTGCGTTTTCTTTCTTCTTTTTATTTTCCTTCTTCTTTTCTTGTGGTTTTTATCACGACTTACCTGGCGACATTCGACTTGACCTCCCTTTGTTTTTTACTTCTTATAGTTTTTATTGCTTAATTTTTAAAAAAAAGAAGAAGCACTGAAAAATATGAAGAGAAAACTACACGTTTGTTGAGAAACTGTGGTTTGAAATTGCATGGTTAGATGACTAGCAGTTCCGGATTAGTTGAGAGGTAAAAATTTCATCCGACTCCATTTTTAAAAATTATTTTTTGTCACCATCGACCACCAGCTGTTTTTTCCTATAATATTAAAAAAATATTAATTTCGTCATCTCAATCAACGTTAGTAAATGGTGTCTTATCAGAATAAAATAAGCACTATTTTAAAGTGCAAAGCGCACTCGTGCAAAAATATAGAGCAACATCGGTAGTTTGAGAGTCCTGGGAAGAGTTAAGAAAAATTTGATTAGCTTATCTTTCAAAATTTTATTATCTTATTTTATCCAGTTCTATTAAAAAAATTATTTTTGACTGACTATTTATATTTATGCAATAAACTTTCGCTTATCCGCTGAATAAATAACCGTCGTTGATAAGTAAATTCCGCTAATAATCTCCAAAATGATTGAAAGGGGGTACAAATCAACGCGAAACGATTTAACCTAATTTGCTTCTTACTTCTTATAGTTTATTATTATTATTATTATTATTGCTGTTGTTGTTGTTGCTGTTGTCGTTGTTGTTGTTTAAAGAAAGGCTGAAAAATATGAAGAGATAGCTACATGTTTATCAAGAGACTGGTTTGTTAAGAGACCAGCTGTTTTTCCCACAATATTAAAAATATTAATTTCGTCATCTCAATCAACATTAGTATAGGGTATCTTATCACAATAAAATAAGCACTATTTTAAAGGGCAAAGTGCACTTGTGCAAAAATATAGAGCAACACTGGTAGTTTGAGAATCCTGGGAAGAGTTCAGAAAAATTTGATTATCTTATCTCTCACTGACTAGTCTTATTTATGCAATAAACTTTCGCTTATCCTCTGAATAAAATGATCAACCATCGTGGATAAGTAAATTCATCTAATAATCCTCAAAATGATTGAAAAGGGGTTACAAATCAACACGTAAAGATCTAACCTCATTTGCTTCTTACTTCTTATAGTTGTATTATTATTATTGCTGTTGTTGTTGCTGCTGCTGTTGTTGTTGTTTAAAGAAAGGCTGAAAAATATGAAGAGGTCGCTACATGTTTGTTAAGAGACAGTGGCTTGTTAAGAGACCAGCTGTTTTCTTCACAATATTAAAAATATTAATTTCGTCATCTCAATCAACGTTAGTAAAGGGTATCTTATCACCATAAAATAATTATTATTTTAAAGGGCGAAGTGCACTTGTGCAAAAATATTGAGCAACATCGGTAGTTTGAGAATCCTGGGAAGAGTAACGAAAAATCTGATTATCTTATCTTTCGCTGACTATTTATATTTAGGCAATAAACTTTCGCTTATCCACTGAATAAAATTGTCGACCATCGTGGATAAGTAAATTCCGCTAATAATTTTAATAATGATCAAAATGAGGATACAAATCAACATTTAAAGATTTAACCTCATTTGTTACTTACTTCTTATAGTTTTATTATTTATTAATTTTTGTTGTTGTTTTTTAAAGAAAGGATGAAAAATATGAAGAGATAGCTACATGTTAGAGTGTTTTAAAATTGCATGGTTAAGTGACCAGCAGTTCCGGATTAGTTACGAAGGTTCCAAATTTTATCCCATTCCATTTTTAAAAATTATTTTTTGTCACCTTTGACCACCAGCTGTTTTCTCACAATATAATATTACTAATATCGTCATATCAATCAACATTAGTAAAGGGTATCTTATCGTAATAAAATAAGCACTATTTTAAATTGCACTTGAGCAGTGAATATAGAGCAACACCGGTAGTTTGAGAGCCCTGGGAAGAGTTCAGAAAAACTTGATTATCTAATCTTTCGCTGACTAGTTATGCATTAAACTTTCGCTTATCCGTTGAATCGGATGACCGGCAACCGTGGATAAGTGGATTCCGCTGATAATCTGCGAAATGACTGAAAAGGGGATATAAATCAACACGAAAAGACTTTTTACCAACATTTATTTTCAATAGAGACTGCAAACTTACAATTATGACTCGATAAACATTAGATTTTCGTGCTCTTGAGCACATAGGCTAATTTTTTAAAAATAAATAATCAATCATGTGTTTGTTTTTAGTGTGTGAGTGTTTAAAAAACATATCAAGTTCAAGAATGGCCTAATAACAAAAAAATTTTTGTATACAATTGCAAAGGTTGATTTTTTGAAAAAAATCTTGTATATTTTCTTAAGTCGAAGAAAAAGTTCGCAAAAATTCTGTCATTTCAAGAGAAACATTACTTGATTTCGGAAAAGAGTTCCACAAACCAACGTTAGGCCGCGACGAGATTTAGAAAAAATCAATTAATGTCCAATTTCGGCTTGTGATAATTTGAAGCCTTTAATCAGTGCATATTATGAGTGATTACTTTTTATAAATAAGTCATTATTTTTTTTTCTCATTTTATTATATTTTAACTTAATACACGTGATTTACATTAGGTTAAAAACTAACTTTGGAAATAGTTATTTATTTATTTACTATGATTTATATCTAGTGGGAGGCCGGCTTTCTGGCACAGAGGTAGCGCGTCTTCCTCGTGATCTGTGAGTCCCGGTTTGGGCATGGTTGTTCTTCTCTGTGCTATCTGTGAGTTGTGCAAATGTGCATCCCTGTAAAAAGGGGCTGTGCAAGCATGTGGGTGGGTGTTTTATCCTCATATGAGCAAGAAGTCAGACTTCTGCTCTCGGGTGCTCAAGGGTCCATACCCTCAGAAGCTACTGCACCCCTCTTTCCGTGGTAAAAAGCTGATACGATATCATCCTCATCATCAAAGTGGGAGCCACGATTAGCAATTAAACAAACGCGAAATAATATTTAAATACTTAATACATAATAAATAAATACTTAATAATTAAGTAAACCTAATGAAACAGATACGAGTCTAATTATATTTGGCAAAACTGAAGCATTATCCCATTAATTTGATTTTTATAGAATTTGTATTTTTTTAATAAAAATTTATATATAAAATAACTAGAAAAATAAGATTTTCTAATGATCAAGCATGCGACCTTCTCACAAGTCAAGGCCTTTTACAAATACCAAGTTGAAAATACTCCACTGGAAATCTATATCGTCACTGAAAGAAAACAAATAACAACCCTTTTTCGTATAATTAAGCGCTTACTTCTTGACTGACCTTGCAAAATTTTTAATATTTAAAACTTTAAACTAGAGCTACAGTTAATTTAAAAGATATAAAGCAGACACCCTCACACATACCGAGAGCGCCTGTGATGTCCTTTTTTGGGATTGAAATAACCATCTATATCAAATATAACATGTGTCAAGTATAATATCTAATTAAAAAGTTAAAGAAACGGGAAGGTTCTTTACAACGGAATTTCAATAAAAAATAAATTGTAAATAAAAAAAGGATTTTTTTTTTCTTCAAGAAACGAGAAAAATTCTTACTTTCATATTCTGTGGTAAAAATATCATTTTTATTACGGAGAATTTTAGGTAATGTTGCGAAAACCACGTTTTTCGTTTTCAGAGTCCTTCGTAAGACAATTTTGTGCATCATAAGGCAGTAAAAAACGTACAAAATTGTAAAGAAAACTAAATGTCGATTGATTTTAAATTCCTTTTTATCAAAGTATTGACTTCGTAAGACAATTTTGTGCATCATAATGCAG
>JAOUZG010001200.1:1548872-1566324 GCA_026289955.1 Argiope argentata
CAAAATGCCACACCAATATTCCAGCATCCAAAAACGCCAAAATGCTATACCAATATTAAAGCATACAAGACAGTCACCAAAGTCGGAAAATTGAATATAAGTGGAATTATAATCTTCGCAGGGAGATCGAAAAAAAAATGAGTCATACGATATCGCAATTTCATGGCAATTATCAAGTAGTCACCTTACTGGAAAGAGGTTTTACACCAAAATGTAAAATGCTACATTAGCAATTTGCAGTGTTTTCGTGTGTATTTTCATTAAATATTATCAAAGAAAAAAAAAATCTTAGATCTAGAAAAAGAAAGAGTGTGTGGGGATAGGGGCTTTATATTCTTATCAACTTCATCTTCGTAGAATTCTTTTTTCCCAATTCAACATAGATATTTTTTAAAATTCATGTTCATACAATCTATGTGTTTAAATTATCATAAAATTCGAACTAATAGCATTGTTTTATCAGTCCATTCAATATCGGCTTTTGCCTACGTTAAAATTAAGAATTAAAACAATAAAATACCTTTTTTTTTTTAAAAAAAATTACTTTAAAATAGGTAAGAAAATTGATTAGCAGATAGTCACCAAGAGCAGCTAACTGAATATAAATAGAATTACGGTATCATTTTTAAATGGAGTCATTTCACAAGGCATCGCATGACAATTATCAAATTAGCAATTGCAATAATAACAGCAAGTTTTACATTTCCCCCCCTTCTATTAAAAGTGCAGCAGATCCCTTTAAACTGATGCTACGCATTAAATTGATTTTATTGTGGGTGCTTTAAAAATAATAATTCTTAGTAACCATCAACATCGGTCGAAATCGATCGACCCCAACATATCGAGGCTACTTATATTTGATACTAAAATAAACAAAATAATAATAATCAAAGTAGTAACAAATAAAAAAAGCCGAAACAGAAGAAAGACGGGAGCTTGTGGTGACTACCCAGATAACCTATTAAAGCACCATCCTATCAACCAACAAAACTGCACCAGGAGCATCAGTAGCTTAAAGAACCCCAAATGTTTCCTCCAAGTAATGACAGTCACAGTCACACTTCCCCGAAAACCAAATCGACTCAAAAATAACCGCTCCCTACTTCCCAGTAACCATTAAAATTAACCCACAATAAACCGAAGCGAGATCGACGCCGCGCAAAAAAGCGCAAAAAGCAAACAAAGCAAAAGCGCCCTGGGCCACACGTCTCGTCGCGATATCTTCCCACGGCATCCATCCCAAGTTCCTTAGCTTCGGGTACGTGACGTCACCCGAAAACATACGAATCAATCAGGAAGATAATAGCGGCATCTGTCGGCAGCAGCGCGCGTGCCGCCGCGTGGGAAAGCTCCGCCCCTTTCGCCTCAACATCTTTTCTTTCTCTTCTTTTTTTTTACTTTCTTTTCTTTTCCTTCGCCTTGCCTTCTCCATCCCCCCCCCTTCTCGCGATTGCTTAGTTCCCTATTTCTTTCCATCTTGCAAGGTTACCGCATGATGTGAGGTTGGCGCAAAAAGGATGGTTGCCAAGCTTGGCGAGTTATCGCTTCGTCACTCAGGTGTTGTGGTGAGCCGGATCCGTTGTGGGGTGGTGATTCAATAGTTAAACGCGGATGTGCATGACGAGATATAAAAGATAATTTTTTTGAATAAAAAAAAATATTCGTTTAGTTTGTGGGGTTGAAGAAGGGTTTTTTGATGAGTAATGGTAAAATGGAACAAATGTTTTTTTTTTCTTTTTTAACGGACGTCAACAATCAGACTAATTTGATTTTAGGAAAAATATAATAAGATTAATAACTGACTTATTCAATCGTCAATTTTATGACTCGGAACAGAGAATATAACTTATTCTCCTTTTTAATAAATAAATAAATAAATTTGATTATATAAATGAATAAATAAAAAATAAATATCCAGTTTTTGATTTTTCGTGGGCATAAATATGGCTTTGTAACTTCACGTAATTGGTAAAAATTTCAATCAAAAGCATTCATACTCTTTTTTTTTTTAAATTTTATCTCAGTTCCTTTTTTAAAAAAATTAAATCTCTGGTTTTGTCCTTTGTGTAAATTATCTGATTTATTATAGGTCTTTAAAAAGAGAAAAAAAATTATCTTGGATTCTACGAAGGAGGAAATACCATTGCTACACATGTTATACAAAGTATTTTTTCTGGCGTATAAAAGAGGAAGATGATATAATTTATTGCATTTTCATAGATGCCATTCTCTCAAAAGATAATGGGAAAAAATCAAATCTCTGAAATCAGAGGACTCGTGGGGAATTTTAATACCTGAAAGTATTTTTTTAAATATTTTTTTTAAGTAAAACAATTTATCATCAAAATTTTCGTTCTTATATCTAGTTCTTATATCAGACAACAGAGGTTCTTTGCAAGATTTTTTTCCCTTTTTTTGGCTGTCTGGCATTTTTTAATTTTATATTGTTTACAAAAGAAATAGAGTACATATATGTATGTGTGTGTTCGATTTTAAGAAATAAAAAATAAAAATAATTGCACATGTTAGACAGATATTTTCTAGTTATGTAAAAGGCAGTGAGAAAAGACATGATTTACTTTAGCCTCAAATGACACCCTAAATTTAAAAGATAACCAAAAAAATATCAAATTTGGGATATTAAAAGATATTTGATGAATTTTTATATTATATCGAGGTAATTAATTTTAAATACTTTTTCAAAACATTAAAAAAGTTTATTTTCAAAATATTTACTCTAATATGTAGCTCAAATTTTAGAGGTATTTTATACCACAATTTTTTTAAATTTTTGATATGAAAATTTAAATTATACTTTTCCAAACCGTAAACTTCATGGATTTTTTAAAAATATAAAATAGTGCTTTTTTACTTTAATTTAAGCCTTTTTTGTTATTGTTTCTAATGGTCATAGACAAGTCCACTGAAGAGTCTACAATTTTAAGCCGATAATGCGTCTCTTATTTTCTGGTAGCGCCATCTAGAGCCCAGAGTGCGTCTTAGATACTCTCTCTTCACCTCTTTATTCGGGGCGGACTTCATTCATGTATTTCATTCACTTATCTACAGATCGAAACTTAGACCTGAATCAAAGAACGATCACTTTTGAACTTGTGCCACTAGTGGTATTATTCTCGACATGAAAGTCTTTATTATAACCAAGACAGATTTATATGTGCTCCAGCCACCACACACACGAAGAGTCTTCGGCCGGCGAGGTATGAACTCAAGAACCAAAGGATGCGAATTCAACGCCTATAAAGTTATAGGATCCCACATCAAATTTCAATTATTCAAACAGATCACCTCTTGGCAGATTTGGATCAAATTTTGGTACGGTTTTATAAAACAAATATAAAATAGTGCTGTAATCCCCCACCCTCTCTTTTTAGTGTCTTACCGTTAATAGGTATCTTGTTTACTTATTATACAAATAGGCATTTACATTTTCTGTGAATGAAGTTCATGCAAATTTTGATAGAAATTTTCAAGTTTGATTTAAAACCACATTAAAAAAATATCATACTCCCTGAACAAAGAGTTTTTGAGTCAATCTTGTTCACCCAGGTAGACATAAGCTCATCAATGTGTTTTTTGGATAAAAGGAAGTCAACAGGTTGATAAGGGAAAGTAAAAATTAATATATGTGAACAATAAACGCTGTCTTTAACAGTGAGAGGAATTAAAAATATCTCCCTCCTTCGGTCACTATGGGCTATGAATTTCTGGACTTCTCTCATGGAATCTATTAAATGAGACAAAGTATTTATTTTTTAAAAAGCTAATATACATGATATTTCCCACTACAATTTTCATTAATCTATGACAATCAGATCTAAGATATTGTTAACAAGGTTTATTCTAGATGGGACACATCCACTAATAGTGTTAGAACATGTATGAAGACTGCTCAAATGACAAATTCATTCTTAAATGTTCCAAACAAATTACTAAATTTCATTGTGCCTTAAATGTTTTTAAAATAACATCGAGGTTTTTTAATAACATGTTTATCGATCGTTTTTATCGATCGTTTAATCGATCGTTTTTAATAACATGTTTTAAAATAACATAACACGCCAATCTATCACGGTCCATTTCATCATCAGCTTATTTTAAGTATATAATACCAGGAAAAAAGAAGAAAAAAGAATGAAGTATAAAATTCATCAATTCTGATAACAACAAAAATCTTTGAAACCGATTATTATATGTATTCTCCAGTTCGTGTATTCTCCAATTTTCCTAAAATTTAATCTTGCATGATTTTAGAAAAATTGGAAAGTAATGATTTTATTTAGTGGTGAAAATCTAATCTTCGCCAAATGAAAGTTGAAAAAAATCCAACATTCATTAATAAATGTTGAATTAATAAGTTATATTAATTCAACATTCCCTGAATGCTTAAGTTATTTAATAAGAATCTATCTCGGTCCTCGGTGTTGTTAGGACAATATAAAAAAATTAAATAAAAAAAAGTATTTTAAAGAAATAAGTGGGATGTTATGAAATCAATAAGAAGAAAAAGCAGCATAGTATAATTATTAATTGCTAATTAATAGCTAGAAAGTTTTTCCTTTTAAGTAATGACAGGTAATTCAAAAAAAAAAAAGAAAGAAAGAAAAAGAAAGGAAAGGAAAAAATTGAAAAATATTTCATACTTTAAAGCCATCGGTCATCGGCTTTGCATGAATTTAAAAAAAATTAAATTTTAAAAAGAAAGAAACCTTGACCACCTATCTCCTTGGGACATTCCAAATTTTAAAAATAAAAATAAAAAAAAACATTGCAATACAATAAAAAGAAATGAACTCCAAAGGAGGAGTTAAAAAGGTTGGTTTAAAAACCTCGCTTCCTGCCTTATTCATCTGCACGCGTCTGCAAAAAAAAAAAAAAAAAAAAAAAAAACAGAGAGAGAGAGAGAAACGTGCTTCAAATCGAGGGTGGGCATCAAAGGGTTGAGAGAGGAAAGGGTATTCGCAAAAAAGTAAAGAAAAACACAAAAAGAGCCCGTCAATCCTACAATAAAAAAAAACAGTAACCAGCAGCTGAGAAGCGAGCAAAAAAAAAACGAGCAAATAACTGTAGTAAAAAAAGGCGTAGCTAGCTAGATAGGCCGCATCGGCATCTTTTCTACTCCATTCCCATACCTTTTCACCCTAGCAATTTGATGTCGGGTGGGGGGGTAGTCTAGGGGGTGGAGCAGCTCAAGCGGAGTGTTCTTTTCTCGTTCGAAAAGGATCGTGACCCGCGTGGTGCACACTCGCACGAAACGGTCGTACGGACTGTGGGAAAAGCTTGCGACCGCCGTTCTCACACGAGCCTGGCAGTATGCTTCGCTGACCCCACCGCACACATAAATAGGTGCGCGACTTTCTCACGCGCGTTCTCGTCCACCCCCTTTCACTCCACCCCTCCGCCATATCGTCTGCAGCACTTGTTGATTACGTGTGCATGTGTAGAGGGGGAGGGGCATTCCGTTAGTTGAGTCCGCACACAACCTGACTGACTCTCGCTGCTTGCTTCATTCTCAGATGTGTGGGATCGTCTGCTGCCAAACGATATTTTTTTTATTATATTGTTGTAATTTCACTTCTGTCCTTCCCCCTTTTGCCCCCTTCTGTGATATTCGGCAAGGATACTCGTGGAGTTGAGGAACAGTTTGAGTTTTGATTCTGAGGAGAGTGGTTTGGTCTTATGATATTCCCCAAGGATTACCATTGACCGGGGTGCTCGTGTGTTTGGTTCAGAACGATAATTTTGTGTTAGTGGTCAGTGCCTTTGACAATCTTTCAACCTGGAATACCACTCTTGTACAACCACCATGCCTGCTGAAAGGCCAATTTCGAAAGCTAGTGAGAATAGACGGGTAAGATATTAATTAAATAATTTCACGTTTATTTGTAATTTTGAAATTTGTTTAACATGGCGAACAGGTGGAGATTATTGTGCACAGATAATTTCGATGAAATTTTGCTATCAGCAAGAACTGCAATTATTTGTCAGTTATATGCCCTGTCAATAAATAGTATGAAATATTAATTGCAATTAAGAAAAATTTATTTACTCACTTGTGAAAAAATCCGAAGCGCTGTTGTTGTTTTTATTGTAACTCGCCGAAGAGATAATAAAAGACAATTTGATAAAATTTAACAGATAAGAAGATAAAATTTGATAAAAGTTAACATATAATAAAAGTAAAATTCATTGACTATTTTTACTATAGTCAATCAATTTTTCTTTGACTGATTTTCTAATGCATAGTTATTAATCAACATTTTAATGTAAGTTTTAGTTGCAGAAAATATTTTTCACTAATCAAATGAAAAAAAAAACAATTAGAGAAGAGCTTAAAAAGAGTTGTGATTGTAACCTTTATACCTTCAATAGCTTGTATGGGCAGTTTTAATTAGCAAGTGATTAAACAATTCCATTCATTAAATAATTTTCATTGGTACTATCTCTGCTTTCTAATATTGAAAGTTAATGCTGTTTTATAATAATTCCTGATTTATAAAAGACTTATAAGAAATCAAATATAAATTTAAAAACATAAATGTAACATTTTATTTGGGAAAATGCAATTATTTTCTCTAGCCTTATAAGAGAAGACATTTCGAACTTTCTTTAGATCTGCAATAAATTTGTGTTTCGATGAGTTAGAATTTAACTTACATTTTTCATAAGAACTTTCATTTAAAATGATTTATACTTGCAGGTGCTTACTATTATTTATTTTTAATGCAAACAATAAGTGCAATTAGCTTGTTATTTGAGAAACAAATATATTGTAGAATAATTCGTTGATTTAAATTTATGTTCCTAAGCGAAAAATAAGAAGAATTTAAATTTTAAAAAAGTACCATATAAAACATGTTAAAATAGTGTGTGAAACCTGTTCAAACAAATTTGCAATATTTAGGGAAAAAATACAATGATCAGTATTATTGTTCATGGGTTGCAAAACTAAATAAGTCGAAAACTAACGAAATTAATTAAGATATAAAATGTTATATTTAGTTGCTGTAATCAATGATACAAATGATTTCAAATAAAAATTTTGTATTATTTATGTAATAAAAACATGCTGAATTGGGATAAAATTAATAATTTCCACTATAAAATATTATTGTGAATCGAATCAAAACGAATATTATGATCCCGAATTCAGACTTAATTGAACGCTTTCCAAAAAGAAGCTTTTTATTCGATTTATATTCCATACATATTCGGACTTGTTTAAACTGATGTTCTTTTAGGGAGTGTAAGAGTAAGATAGCTTGAAAAAAGTAATGAATAATTGTTTTAATTCGGTTAAAACATTTTCACTTAATACGAAAACTAAATAGTTTACTAATTAAGCAATAGATGGCGACACCAAATAACTTCCTCGCATAGACCTTACTTCTTTTACATTCGCGGTCCCATCTTCACGGATATATTCTGCTCCTTCAAATATGAATAAAAATCATTTGCAATTCCAAATCTAAATGTCAATAAAAATTAGTTAATGTTTTATTTATAAACTTTAAATAGAAAAAATAATTTAACTAAGTTTTAAATTGTTCTTGATAATTATTATTAAATTGATTCAATAATAACAAATTCAAAATAGATTTTGCATTTCTTATTGTTAATCGGCCAAACAAAGACATTTGTTTCTTAAGACCTAATACTCAAAAACGTAATACAAACTGTCTTGAACTTAGCACTAAATTTGTGTTTAAAAATCGAAAGTTATAACTTAAGGTCTCCGATAACTTTTTACTCTGCTTAGAGTTTGCATTACGGAGAAAAACGGTTTTAAATTTGAAAAATTATTTTTTCGCTATATACATATACATTTTATTTTATTTAAATCTCTAGATATCCAGAAATAATTCTTATCAATGAAATAAAATATCTTTACTTTTTAACATTCTTATATTTTAAAGTATCTGAAGTCTCATCAAGTCTGAATGATTCACGGTTTGAAATTATAATTTAAAAGGCACGAATAAATAAATATGTTCTTAATTAAAAACCATATTGATTTAAATTCTTAATTATTTGAATTGGTTTTGTCCTCAATTATTCTTGACAGTAATGGTTAAAGCAACAATTATCTATTAAATGCCTCAATGAATGAATCAGCTACTCATCAATTAGCTAGAATTATAATCTTCTTTATTCAGGAGAGTGATGTTTTTGTTATTCGCGTTGCTCATAAGTTTCCTTGTCACACATTCTGTTCCCACAATTATATATTCTCCTAACCTACATTCCAACTTCCTCATGTGCCGAAGTGGCATCTTATTCACTCACATACGTGATCTCGCCTCTAGCTCAAAATGACATAAATGACGCAACCGACTCTCCTTGTTTTTGAAAACATTTGAATGTCTTAATTGTCGACTAATTACCATAATAATTCAACCAACAAAAAGAAAAGTTATTTTAATCGTTTAGGATGGGATTCTAATCGGAATAAGTATAACTGTTTATGTATGGAGTGAATTTTAATTCAGATATCATTTGGTGCTTTTAAGTTACATAGCGAAGGACATATGGCGCCCAGGGTAAAGTAACATTATCTAGCCCCAATATCCATTATTAAATTTTTTAAAAGTATAAATGGAACTTGGAACATAATAATTTTACGTTAATTCATTGTTTTAAACTTTCGATTCCAACCAGTGGTATAGCGAGGTATAGCTGGCGTCCTAACATAGGGGTGGGGTATCTTCACTGAGATCTGGGCGTCCCGGGTTCGAGTCTCAGTTCGGGCATGGTTGTTCTGTGTTCTATCTGTAAGGTGTATGAATGGGACTCCTCCCCCTTGTAAAAAGGGTTGTGACGTGAGAGTAGCTAAGTCGTATTTTTGTCCCTAGTTGGCGCGATTTCAAAAATGGAGACGCTCATCCCGGCTTAAAACTCGCTGATATCCATGGCAAGTGCCATTAATAACAACAACATAGCGAGGGTAAATGTCACCAAAGACATCGTGAAACTTTTTCGCTTCTAATATTCATCATGAACTTTAGTATAAAAGGCCTATTTGAGGATAAGGTCATGGAGCGCTTGAATTCAAGGTTCTTAACTTGCTGATATAAGAGTTAATAGAGTAATGGCATGGCAATTTTATTCTATTGTTAGAGGCTGTGCAAGAAAAATAATGGATTTACTTAAGATTTAACAAAGTGCAAAAGGCACATGAGGAATATTCATTTTTTTTGGTCCATTCATAATTTTCAAGGATATAAAATCGTTAAAAAATTAACGAAAAAGCAATAATGCTTTTTTAAAAAGTGTTCCTAAAAAGAACAAGATTTATGTAAAAGCTTCACAAGATATAGCTTTGAACTTCTAATATCTTGGGGGTGTGAGAGATCAAAAAATGTCCGTAAAGTAACACGTGTTTTAATGCACTTGTAAGAGCTTCATCTCAAATAACTGGACTTCATCCAGTCTAAATCCAACATTGTCCCCAAGGCAGGCTTTCGGGGGATCTTTCCTTTGTCTCCAGATTGCTATGCCACTGGCGCTAGTTATCACCAGAAAACTAGATTTCATAATAAGGTTTTGGCATGAGTTTTTAAAGATAATCCTGATGTAGACTTCATGCAAAAACTCTTGAAAGGGAAAAAGTCAGATAGATATATTTAACATCATAAGAGACTGTGCAGTTTAGTAACATACGTATTTATGTTTATCTTATTATCATCAACCACTAAAAGTTATTAATAATAATTTTTTGGAATGCGTCTATTTGTTCTGGTCTTAATTATAGGAAATATATATATATTTGCATAAATATATTTAACAGCTAAATGTCGGTATATCTAATATCTACATGATAAATATAAAATGCATGTAATTGTATATATATTCTGAAAGAACAACGGAGGTTATCTCCAAGCTGTTGCAAATGAATTTGAGGGCTAATAACCGATGGATTTATAATTTATGTATTTCTTTCCGAGAAAAACTCATTGACTGTATCGGTTTATACTGTCATTAAGTCAAACTCATTAACTGTATCAGTTTAACATCTAAACTTCAATTAAACTTCTACATATTCATAATTAGTTGAGTAGTATTTGTAAAGTCCAATTCAATATATTAACGACTAATACTAATAAAACGTATTTTTTAAACATTATAAAAATTGGGACAACAAATAAATGTTTTCACTCATTGAATTTTAAAAAACCATTTCAATCGCATCAAAGGCAAAAATTTCATGAAATTTGCTAACTATATTTATTTTAACTAAAAGTTGCTATATTCATATATTGTTCTTTATTAAGGTTAGTTTTAATTCAAAAATTAAACTTTAAAAAAAATTCTAGAAAATTGAAAAGCTGTTGAAGGCTTATTCGTTGCAGAGAACGGTATATTTATTCAAGAGACCGATTGTACTTCATAAAATCCTTTATTTTTAAGGAAATTTTTATGAAATAAGACGTTTAATTTTTCTAGAATTCTCTTTTAACACTCATTACATATCAAGGAACTTAAAATGTTAAAAAGAAATATAAGAATAGAGATTAATTGTTAAATATAAGGGAGAGCAAATTATCTTAAAAACCCATTTAGCCAATAAAAATTACAAAGAACTTCGATGTATGATTTCCATCATACAACACTTGTCACAACATCTTTCATTCAAAGTAAAACACTGAAAAAATTTTTTGGTGCTCTTCAGAAATCAATTCAAATTCCGTAATTAATTTGTGTAAGAAAATATTGAGAGGAAAAAAATTCTTTCTATCCATAAAATTTAACAATTATTCTAGATTTTTTGTTAAATTTATATCATAATGTAAAATATTATTCTTATTGAAATTTCAGAAATAAATAGCTAGACGGTTTTTGCGCGTTTTGAAGGTGTACAAAAATATATAATTTAATCAAAAAATTAAAGTTATCTCTAAAATTGCGAGAAAAAAATAAAAATCTCATAAATTAATGATAAAACTGATAAACAATGATAAAGAGTTTAAGTGTGTTAATACATTTAATTTCATGCATCGTGTATTAAATTTCGCATTTCTTTCTTTGCTTAGGCGACGAAGCCCATTATGGAAAAGAGGCGGAGAGCCCGTATCAATCAATGCTTATCGGAGTTGAAAACACTGATTTTGGATGCTTTAAACAAAGATGTAAGTATATATACCATCAACATTTAATTAAAGAGAATTAATTTCAAAAAATTACTCTGAATAATAAATTTTTGGGAGTAACATTCGTTAAATACTTTAATTTGAGCATTCAGTTATGGTCTGACGAAATGAAATATTTCTTTTTTATAGCGAACGAAAAACTAAAACTGTTTTTACTAGTTTTCAAATAATTCGAAGTCCACCTGTTGGATCTTTTATCATTTATCATTCCACATTTCATGTATGATAGCACAAGAGAGTTGTGCTATCTGCAGGATGATTATAGATATGATAGATGTGTCCTTTGAGGATTGTGGCATCTGAATAATTTCTTGTTGAGCATGTATATTAGCTTGAACGCAAATGCCAGAAAATCTCGTTGTATCCGTAATAAAACTAAAAGCAAAACTCGTATAGGGTAGTAAAAATTTCCCATTTTAGTCTTATCACATTTCCTTCAGATTTTGGTTTCAAAAAACTCGGAACTCATCTTAGCTAAAATTATTTATTTAAAACTTACTGATATAAACGGATTTTAAAAAGTGCTTTTTAAAAGTTTATTTTTAAATAATATTTTCCCCTCGTATTTATTTCTCAAGTTTAGGATGAAACTTTTGATGTAAATGAATTCATAAATATTTCTTTATATAAATTTATGTTTTAGAAAATACTTTAAGGATATGGAAAATCCAGATTTATTTAACTAAAATAAAAAAGCAGTTTTATTTTTTAAGACTTAATAAAAAGAGATAAATGTAAAAGTCTTATGTAAATTTCCATTCGTTACTGATTTTCGTCGCTGATAGCCAGAAAAAAATTCTTGCGAAAAGAAATATTAAAATCTCGTTTTCCTCCGTTTTTAAAATTTTAATAAGATTTAATATTATTATTATTATTTAAAATTTTATTTCCTTTTAGTTTTGAGCAAACCGAAAAATTTTTATCAGATGAATTTTTTATAAATTATTCCAAAAGCGTGACGCATTGAAGTTAAACTTCTCTTATCTCTAGAATAGACTTCTTATGTTGAACTAACTAACTTGAAAGGTCAAATAAATTAAACCTGTCAAGAAATATGATCTTAAAATTTTGAAACACAACGATTTTTGTTAAGGTATTTAAAATTTCTTAAGGCTCGATCTTTAATGTCCTTTGAATAGTAAAAAAGCATTGAGACCCCAAGTTGAATACGGAATACAATGCCTCTAGATTTGGAATATCAAAATGAATATTAATTTGCAAAAGCTTGACCTTGGAGTAAATACTTGTTGTCTTTTTAACTAATAGCTTAACAGGTGGCTGTCTAGTTCTGATCAGGTTAACGAACTAGTTGTTTACAAACTGATTGTCTCGAATTTTGACCGTAGGGTGAAATTGTTAGCATTACCACTGCTTCAGGTGGATGAAAACTTACATGTATTTTTATAAAGTCTCTATCAAAATTCAGACAGCTCGATGTAAAGCGTCTAGACTTGCTAAGTTTTTATAAATTTTTATTTCTAATCGTTTTCTTAATTTTGTGTCGCGTTTTCCCTGTACCGTCTGGGTCACAACCTGTTGAATATACGGAGCAGGGCTTGTTTTATGATTGAACTTGCATTTTGTAATGAATTTTTCTCATATGAAAAGGTCATTCACTTTGTTGTGCAAATACTATTAGTCTGACTCAGTTCATTCAATTGGAATTTTGATGCTACTGATACTTTTTTTTTGTCCCAGTCTAAAAACTAAAGTTATAATGCTGCATTTAATTTAATAATGTTTGCTGAAGGTCTTATAATTGGCTCAGGTTCATGACGGGAATCGGTAATGGAACTTTTTTCTAATAATTCATGCAAAACCACGTTGCAAATCTTATGAAATAAGACTTCCTGCAATTAGAGGCAAAACTAGTTTTATTGGTGGAAATGTTCAGAGATTGATTAATGCTAATGAAATGTTCGAATATGTTTCTGATCTTTTTCTTCTCTTCCCTTTAAATATTTTTACAATTAAATTTTTCATATATTTATGTAACATTACTATTTGTTGAAAGCAGGAGAGCAGTTTTGAAAAAATAGATGACACTTTGAATTTTTAAGTTCTTTTTATTCCATCACGGGAAGCAGGTATTATGTACAAGCAAAAGCGACGAGCACAACACAGAACGACACACAACGGAATGAGAAAAAGCCAAAGAAACTTTTAACTTTGTGAAATATACTGTTAGATTTTACTAGGGATCTTTGACGCATGTCAATCACATGCACATCTCGTACAAGGGAATCATAGGGATCTTTTAAAGGAGTATGCTTGACTGGAAAATTTTTATGCCTTCACTTGGAGTGTGAGAATTTGTCAACTTTTAGCCGATTCAGCAATTTTTAATGGAAATTTTTCGCCAAATGCAACACAAGTATTTACTGATATTTTTTAATAATTCTCCCCTAAAGAAACCATTTCCTTTGGTAGAAGATAATATCAAACTTATCCTCATGGTCGCACAAATAGCTTTACATTAAAAAAATACCTCATTTTCCTTTGACATTAACCTTTAATCCATGCTTTTATTTGCATATTGCAACCAGGGAAATTTGGACCACCATTCCATTATTATAGAGTAAAAGTTTTTTTAGCCTTCTTTGCACCCAACCGACCTTCTTATGTTGTCTAAGACAAAAATCCTGAACTAAAAAAAAATGGAGACGTTTTCGACCTTGTAAATCATTATTATGGTACTTTTCCGTTAAGTGGGCAATAGTTGAAAATCGCCAAATAATGTAGATTTCCGCCAAATTTCTTTGACGAATTTTCATCTACGCCCAGTTAACGGAAAAGTACCATTGTTATTATAACTTTCCTTCACAGTTTCAACCACTTAATGATTTATACGCGTGGAATCAAAATCAGGAACATAAGGTAAATATTCCTTGTTAAAACTGAAGTCCAAATACTTTTTTAAAGCAGAATTTTTTTAAAAAAAATATGTGTTGATGATAAAGGCTTGTGAAGAATATTTGATGATCTTTGTAATAAACATATTCTTAAAATATTTATTTATTGATAACTTTTTAAATAATTTTCTTTTTTTCTTGCAGCCCTCTCGCCATTCGAAATTGGAAAAAGCAGACATTCTAGAGATGACCGTTCGACATTTGCAAAATATACAAAGACAACAAATGGCAGGTATGTATAAGTAATAGATTCAGAGTTGTTATCATAAAATATTTATTAAAAAGATTTTTGAATTTAGTGATTATAAAAAAGTATTTTATAGTTAAAAACTGCTAGACAAAATGAGTACATTTCAATGTTTATATATATATATTTTGCAATAATAGATGTCATTTATCTATTTATCATTCTGCAGGTTGAAAAATTTACACCCAGTTTAAAATCTTTTAAGATTCTTGATGACAACAAAATTGTTCTTTAAATCAGTTAGAAACATTTTTAGATAACGCTCGGTTGAATAAATTTTCAAATGCACTCTTATCAGCATTGGTTCTTATTTTGGTCACATAAAATTATGTTATCATCATCGTGTCATAAACAAGAAACATAAACACCTTCTAATGCTTGGGTCAGGCATGCACTGATGATTTCTTATTAAGATAGGAAAAGGATTAGGTACGCGAAGCGTAACATGTTTAATAAGCATGAACGCTATTATCTTGAAATAAGAAAAGGATGCATTTAACGATAGAGATAATTGGTAAAAGGATATTTTGGTTTGATTTCTTCTTCTGAGGAAATAGGAGTAAATGAAATATTTTTTTATTTCCTCTTTATCTTCTTATCAGTCACGGTGGAAAATTTTTCATCGTAGAAAAAGTAGCCAATTGGTGGTAAGGCGACCAGGGACCTTAAAAATGATTTTTTGCAATTGTCACCTTAAAAATTTGAAATTTTACAGGCATTACGAGTAACACAATAGGAGATGACACACAAAATTTTAAAGCATTGTATCAATTTATTTATGAGTTGGGGGGGGGGGTAGTATAATATAATATTAGCGATAAATAACTAATGAAAGATGTTCTAGGTGCTCCAAATTTGTTCGAAAGAATACAAGTTTTTATTATTACTTACTCTAACCCTTTTGGAACATAAGTTGGGATTGATCTATAAATTTAAGTACTAAATATCAAAAATAACCTATATACCAACACAAAATTACTTAAACTTTTTTAAAAAATAAGCTGTTTTAAGTTTATTATATTGGTTAATTTTAATATTTCGTACTTAAATTTATAGATCAATCCCAACTTTTGTTCCAAAAGGGTTAGAGTAAGTAATAATAAAAACTTGTATTCTTTCGAGTAAATTTGGAGCGCCTAGAACATCTTTCATTAGTTATTTATATTATATTATACTAACTTATATTATATTATACTTATATTATATTATTAGTTATTTATATTATATTATTAGTTATTTATATTATATTATACTATATTAATATTATATTATACTAACCCCCCAACTCATAAATAAATTGATACAATGCTTTAAAATTCTGTGTGTCATCTCCCATTGTGTTACTCTAAATGTCTGTAAAATTTCAAATTGCTAAGGTGAAAATTGCAAAAAGTCATTTTAAAGATCCCTGGTCGCCTTAAAAGAAGAAAGAATTTGAAGTATTTTAACATGTCCAAATTTAGTATTTGATATCAAACTCAGTTAAAATATGTTCAATCTATATTTAATACTACTAATAAAAAAATCTCTACCAATTACAAGCATTTTAAATTAATTCTATCTAACCATAATTTTTATTCTGTAATTAGCATTAGTCTTGTTAATCATTAAAATATTTGTTCTTAAATGTGATTTATTAAAGAATACTTTTGCTTTTTTTTTATAGCTGCCATCTCAACGGATTCATCAGTCCTGAATAAGTTCAAAGCTGGTTTCAACGAGTGTGCTACTGAAGTTACTCGCTACATCAGTCGCATTGAAGGGGTTGACCCAGCCATGCGCCAACGTCTCCTCACCCACCTGTCAAACTGTCTGTCATCTATGAACTCTGCCACCCACTTCCAGCAACAGCCGCAAGCCACCAATCTCAGCTTTGGAAATAACTTTCCAAGCATGCTTCAGTCCCTTAGTGTCCAAATACCTGCTGGCATATCAACAGTTGGTATTGTGCCTGCATCTCGACAATCCACAGGTGATATCAACAACAACACTTCTCCGCCAACGCCAACAAGTGGCAAGATCTTCACTGGACTCTCGGTTATTCCAAGTCGTTTGCCAAATGGTGAATTTGCTTTTCTCCTCCCCAGTCAGTCCATTCCAGGATCTGGGTCGATGTCTTTAAACATACCATCGGTCAGTGCCTCGTCCAGTCTTCCATCATCGTCCGATCCTGATAGAAACAGCCAATCCTCATGGCCGCCCACTTCACCATCTTCGAAAAGATCGGCGAGTCCTGATGCCATGTCCGAAGACAACGTTGTCCTTAGTCCTACCTGTAGTGATGCCGGTTCTGATGTATTCATTGAACCTTACCATCATCATTCTAAGCACCATCAACAAGTGAAGGAGATGGTATTGTCGCCAGTACCCCAGCGTGCCTCCATCATCAAAGACAGGCATTCTATAAACATGCATAATCAACGCCATATGCCTGAAACTGAAAATGTTTGGCGCCCCTGGTGAATTGATTCACACCCAGAACTTATTTCACTGTCTTCCACTCATCAGACAGGGTTATGAATGAAGTGATATTTTATGGTCTCATCTTAAAAGATCTCCTTTTGTTTGTTTTGTATATTATATTTTGTACAGGTTTTGTAAAATGTACATTTCGTTTCTGGTTAATTGTACAACTGACTAAAACTTAATTTGAGTAGAATCTGGTTAATTTTCTAAATAAAATAAAATATCAAATATGCTTTTCCTGATTTGATAGTCACCGAAAGTTGAACAGGGAGAAAAGTTTAAAGCGATCTTTTATCATTAATAAATCTATGAAAATAAATTATTATTCTAATGAGTTAATCTATGAATCATTAATTAGAATATTAATGATTCTTGATATCTAATAATTATAAATCTATGAAAATAAATTAATCTATGAATCATTAATATTCTGATTAAATCTATGAATCATTAATTAGAATATTAAGGATTCTTGATATCTAATAATTATAAATTTATGAAAACGAATTATTCTATAAATGAATTAATCTATGACTCATTAATCAGAATATTAAGGATTCACGATATCTAATAATCATTAATCTATGAAATGAATTATTATAAATGAATCAATCTATGAATCATTAATCAGAATATTAATGATTCACGATATCTAATAATCA
>JAOUZG010001200.1:1583167-1598276 GCA_026289955.1 Argiope argentata
TGAAAAGGAACAGCGTTTTTAACTCAATCTAAAGGCTATTCAATGACAGGATAAGACAGTCCTTGAATTTTCAGATAATTTATCTTAATAGAATTATAAAAGGAAAAAAGACAAATTGGTTTTATATTAATTTTTATACAAGTATTTTTAAATACCAAATTTTAAAAAAGAACTCAAACAGTAAAAAGCATAATTATGGATCATTTGTTTAAAAAAAAAACCCTCAGTTTACAGCATTTTATACAGAAAAAATTCAACTGAAATTTAAAAGTAATTTTAAATACTTCAAAATACTACTATAACCCGTCAAAACTTTTTAAAATAATCTAAAATATTTTTAATAAAAGCATCGAACTTTTTAAAACTATAAAGCAACATGTTTTCTTAGAATTGCAATAAAATTATGATATAAAAAAATTTACAGTTATTAATTAATCAAGAATTCTTCTAGAATAATATTTCAAAACTAATTTAGACAATACTTCCTTTTAATTAGTATAAAATTGACTGAATGACCTTTATAATTAAATAAAAATGTAAAATTAACTAATTTTCTCTACAATTATGAGACTCTTATATATTTATCTATTTAATAATCCGGTAACGTTATTTACACAATACTTATATATGCATTCACTGTTAACAAAAAAAAAATACAAATTTCTCTAAAAAAGGAAAAAAACCAACAGAGCGATTCATTTTAATATTTAATAACTGAATAAAATTATATTATAAACATTGAAATACATCCAATGAGGATAATATACTTTAATATTCAATTAGTTTCTATACCTATAACACGCTGGTGTCTAATTGTATATAAGGTATAATTACAATTATTTCATCATTGGAAATAATTGTAATTTCGAATCATGCGAAAAAGCGCATGATTCGCTTTTACGTTTATAAGAAAATGCGAATTCACAATTTAGACGTGTGTATGATTCACTTTTTCGTTTATGAGAAAAATCGAATCATGCATACGTCTAAATTGTGAATTATTTTAGAAACAACATAACCTAATTATTAATTAAATTAGGTTTTAACCTAATTTATTTTTACTCTTAAGAATTCGGATAAAAAATTTTAATGTCAGTGATTGATGTATGCAAGTAAAAATTTCTTTGACTCTTTCCTTTAGAATCTGGTTGAATATATTTGGCGACGAAAGAAATACGATTCATAGTAGTGTCTTTAAATTTTAAATTAAAAGATTAAAAATATCAAGAAAGGTATAGCTTAAAAACTTTTTGTCTCAAATATTCAATGGTTTCTTCTCCTCCTTTTTTATTTTTTATTTTTGTAACTGTACTGATTAAGATCATTAGCAGGAAAAAGCAACGACTCACTATCTTTTAATAGTAAGAAATTAATAATACTGTGGTTCATCAAAAATCTTCGATGATCAAAAGAAAAAAAAAGAGTTTATAGATATAGTTTATTAATAATCGTTAATTGGAGAACAGTTTTGTGGGAGGATATTACCGTCAGCTTAAAATTGCGCTTGTACCATGCATTTGTTTTAAGAGTTGAATATTTCAAGCTGTTAAAAAAAGAAAGCATGTTCTTGCATGGAGGAGTATCAATAAGGTTTACCTTTAAGTCCAAGTTTACTTATAAAAATCAGAGCAATAAATATTTGGGTAATTACATTTGTCAATATTATATTTTTGTTTTTAGGCCATGAAGCGAAGAATAAAAGGGAAGGACTATTCTTAATGGTTTCTGGATATTTGTAATTTTTCATAAATTTAATGTTTGTTTTGAAGTGAGATTTTCTCGTAAAATGTGATAATATTTTCAGTTGCAATCCTTTTAAAGAACAGGTTCGGCTCATTGATTATGTTTGTGGGCGAATCTTTTTTTTTTTTCATTCCAAAAGATAACTGAATATCTTAGATTTCAAACTAACACGATCTTTTGTTTAGTTTTGCTATATTTTTTTAGCTATTTTACTCTACTCAAAACAACTAAAGGATGTTAACATTAAAAGTTGATTTTTCATCTAGATAATTGTTTAAATGATGATACATTATCGATAGACGTAGTTGGTATAAGAGATAAAAAATGTCATTTGCTTGACAGAAAAAAATGCGTTTTATTGAGCATTTGGTACAAAAGGGGAAAAAACTCAATTTGTTCATATGAGAAAAACAAATAAAAAAAAAGATGTTTCCTTAAAAGAAAATCGTTTTTAGTGACGGGCTAACGGGTATGGTTTTTCCCAAACGACAAGCAACGTTGAACACCTTTGACGTCAAGAGTCAAAGAGGCTAAATGGGAGTTGTGGTTATCTGTCTCAGTTCTCCAGAAGAGATCTTTCCAGAGTTTGTGGGAGTGGGGGCATCCAACAATTCGTCAGCCTAGAATGTTCAAAACATTCTCGATTGAGTTCATGTCCGCAAAACACGTTGACTAATCCATTCATATTACCCCTTCTTCTTCTTGCTGTTACCTATGACACTTGCCTATGGACAAGCCCCCCGCTGATACAACAGCAGATTTTAGCCGAAAGGAGCGTCTCTTGTTTTTGAAGTAGCGCCAACTAGGGCCAAGGGTACGACTTTGCTACTCACTCGTCACATTTGCTTGCATAGCCTCTTTTTACAGGGGGGCACGGTCACGCATCTCACAGATAGCACACAGAAGAACAACCAGGTCCAAACCGGGACTCGAACCCCGGGACTCCTAGAACACGAGGAAGACGCGCTACCTCTGTGCCAGAAAGCCGGCTTATTACTTCTCACAAAAAGAAATAATTCAAGAAGTTAGAAGAATATGGTCTTCAATTGCCGTCCATCAACATGAAGTCATCTTCAATTGCTACAGTGTAAGGGATTGTCATAGGTCTCAGGATCTTTCTCATCCCTATATCGATGACCGGTCTGAGTTCCATTTCGAATGATATGAAGATCAGTGCGCCCTTCAATATAAGATGCCAGTATACAGATAATCACTCCCTCGTCGCCAAATCATATATATCAGTATTATTTCTAGTGCCATGTTCTCTTCAGAAGTAAATACTCCTATTATTCGGAGGAACAGAAAAAAGGGACTCTTCAGAGGAAATAAAAAGATTGCACCATTTATTTCTTCTTCATTTACATGCTCTGTTGTCTACTCCCTGCGGGCGCAACTGTGCCTTGCTGTTAATATGGGAGGCACTATTGGTCAACGAACGTACAGGTCTATAGTTGAAGGCATTTTCGGAAATTTGTGCCCAAACTGTGGCGCCAGAAGCCGAGCGAAAGTGTTGTTGAAGAAGAGTGGTATTCATTTATCGGTGTCTCCTAGCTGTTAGCTTTAAACAATGGGTTTTATTGGGTGTTGTTGCACGTCTACGCCCTTTTCCTAATCTTTGGCCTGTATTTCCAGTCTCCAAAACATGGTTCCAGATCTGGGAAATCACACTTTGTGAAACTCCAATGGCTTCTGCTACTGCGGCATGTGTTTGACCCCCTTCTAAGCGGCTGACAACTCTCCAAACTTCAGATTTGGTTAAATGACTTTGAGACGTCACACTCAACAAAAGAATGCGCTTAATGAATGTAGATCTTGCCTTTTCATACTCAAAATTTCATGCTGCCAAGTTTGAAATAAGAAAAATTTGCATTTGGGACTATTTTATTCCTTTTTATGCAATCAAACTTTGCTTATAGCGTTATTTCATACGACTCACAATATCCTTTTATTGATTTGAGCAGTGTATTTTAATTATTCTCTATGATTTGAAAGAGACGTTTTTCAAGCGCTTGAAGGACAGAGAAACTGTATCAAATACAGTATTTTTTATTCTGGAACTGACAACTTATCAATGATTTGAAGGATCGTTGAAAATTGAACCTTAAAGATAAAATTAGTGGAACAAATTCAATAAATGGATTGTCATAATAAAAGGTTTAATTGCGCTAATTAAACATTTTATTATGGTAATTGATACTGCATTTTAACTTAACTACGAAACTAACTTACTTTTAAAAAATTATTTTACACTAATATTGTTTGTTTGCTTTTAATACTGAATTTCTAAAAGCTAACCACAAAAACGGAGAGTTTAAAGTTTCAGAATCACAAAGTGTTTAAACAGTAATGAAATTTCCTATTTTTTAAGTCTTTCTATCTGTGTCAATGCAGCAATAAATCTCTCCTAACATGGAAATTATATTAAATAAATTTAAATAATATTAAAAAAGAATACATACCTGAGCCAGGCCATCTACAAAATATAGTCTTCATTTACGAAAAACACGATTTTAATCTCTCATATTTTAAATCGAGTGGAGCTATTGATAGTTGCCACAGTGAATTTATTAGTAGGATCACCGTATACTTAGAATCAAAAGTTGATTGAATTGAACTGTGTTCATATAGGCAAAATACAAAGACTGAATTTTAGTATGCCTCTTTGAATTGTAACGAATTTCTTAAGCTATCTCCATTTACGAAATGCATGTTTTATTTATGTCTCATTTTGAATAGGGTATAGAGTTATGTATAAATGCCAAAATGAACTTGTCAATATGACCACAAATTACATATTAGCGAGAGTTGGTTCGTCGTTATATTAAACTCTTTTACAAATGATGTGTTAGACTTGTGTAACGAGTTTTAGAATTTTTGATTTTATCACGTAAGAACATGGTGCTGTTTCAGTTAGGAGGTTTTGATGTCTCCGAAATTTACAAGAAATAGCTATTTTCACCTACTTTTACCAGTATTTCATTATTATTACGTAAGCTTCTCTGACAGCAGATGCATTTTTGACAAATATATACAAAATACTACTTTTGTATAAAATACTAAAAGAAATCCCAGATATAACAATCTAACTATTTTTCAATCATTAGCGTTTTAAAGAAACACATTGAAATTTTGTCATCTTTCTGCCTTTGAAAATTTTCATCAAAGATCTCTTTAGAAAAGTAATTAGTGCATCAAGTGGACAAAAAGTCGATAATTTCAGCAATATTTTAGAAAGTTCTAATTTTCGGAAATCCTGAGTACAACAAATTCTGAAAAAAGTTATTTTTAGAGATAGTTTAACATTGTAAAACTCTTTAGGCAGATTCCAAGGCACCAGACACCTTTGGCTATTCTCTATCTGTGTAGAAAGAGACGTTACCATGGGTAAGAGCCATTTGAAGATGATGATATTCCTAAATCTAATTAATTTCATAACTTTTATTTTAATTTAGACCATATTAACTTAATTCTAAAATGTCTTCTTACTTCCTGATCCAATTCCATCTTTTTCATTTAATTAATGCTACACAAGCTCTGTACAAAGGGTTAAATCTGCATTTTCCCACGCTGCAAGTGGAGAGATACAAATCTGTCACACTACTCAAATTCTAAATTTCCCCTACCTAAATCGACAAGTGTAAAGAAATCCCTATCAAAATCTTATGGTATATAATGACTGGGAAGAAATATTTCGTTCTCTTCCACTCTTGTATCGCTAGTGAACAGAAGTTATTTCGCTGTTGATTTTTGTACATAAATTAAGTCTCCCAGGATGAAATAAAAACGAAAGTTCAAAAATTCAAAGTGTCTTCACTCTTCTGTGTGTGTGTGTGTGTGTGTGTGTGTGTGTGTGTGTAAACGCGCGTATTCGTGTTTCTTCTAGGAATAGAAGTGTTCCAATTTGAGGTAAAAAAGGAATTCTTCTTGTGTTCTGATATTTCCAAGCACGTATAACAATAATGTAAACTTTTTTGAGAAATGATAAGAGTATTCTCATTTTTCTTATTAAATATGTGGTGACCTGTTTTAGCGTTTTTAAATTAATATTAAGTACAATTTAAAAGCATTCTGTTACATCTGTGTTCCCAGTTTAATTGATGAAATTGTCTCGGAGACTGAATTTGTGAAAAACAGCAAAGAATTCAAGGAATTCCAGTTAAAAGGCTACTTAGTATGCAAAGTATTAGCCCAGATATAAAATTAAAATTCAACACTTGTACTTGAAAACAAATTCCAGCGATGTTTTTGTCTTTCTTTTGGTATTTTTTGATTAAAAAATATTTTCTTCGGATATTTTTTTCATGAAGAATATTCAATTATTATAATACGTAGTCAGTTTTCCTTTAAAAAAACATATGAAATTATGTAGTTTTCTCTTTATTATCTTAATATTTTTGTTAACCATATTTGTTGCATGCATTTCAGATAAAAGATTTTTTTTTAACAAAAACATTTTTTGCTTTCTGTTCTTTCATATCATGTGTTTTTTATTTTAAAACACATTTATTAGGAAAATTTTGATAATCTTTTTTTTTGAAATTACATATTAATATTATTGAGATAAATTATAAAATATGTTAAGCATTTTGGAGATTGGACCAATTTAACTATCTTAAGTCAAAAATACTAGTATGAGTGTGTTGCACATAATTTTAAACAAGCTTGCTATCAGGAGATAATCCTGTATCATTTTTTGGCCATTAATAACATTTGCAGATTTTCAGATTAAATACGAAAACAAAAATCAATTTTTAGTTCAAATTTATCAATTTTTAAATCCATTTAGTTTATTTTTATAATCAATTTTGAAGAATACCCCGTTGTCCATATGGCCTGAAGTTTTTGAATTTGGGAACTATATGTTACCATCATAACTTGGTAGAACTATTGAATTGTGATTGAAGAGATTATTATAATCCAAATAATTTTTGGTAATAATAGTAATTTAGTTGAGGGTAATTTAAAATTTCTTCCAATTTGGTAAAAAAAAATTATTTTTGTGTTTTGTAATAAAAGTTAGACGCCGTAAATTATATTTTCGAACTAAATCTTATTTATTACCTTTTAACGCATGTCAATCGTATGAATAAGCCATTTTTTAAAAAAATTGAATCGCATTGGAGATTTTTTTGAACTTTATAATATGAGGATACTTAACCGTGTAGTTTAATGCATTTCATATTTTTTAAAAGAGATATTTGAATTAGTTTGAGGATTTAAAAAGTACAAACAAACTTCATTAAAAAAAGTCTATGCTTCTAAAATATATTGGAAATTATATTCTACATAAAATTTGTCATTCATTCTTTGATTTTTATTGAGAAAAATAATTTTATTTTAAGTATGTGTTTATTTATTTCATAAAAAACATTAATAGTTATAATTGATATTTAGCATATCAATTCAAATTTAATTTTGAATAGTTTTTGATAGCATTTGATTTGATTGTTTCACTATTAATTGATTCATTTAGGATCTAATAACATGAATTTAATTACCTAATATATATGATTCAACAACCAAGTTTAATAATAAGTTAATAATTATGTTCTTTTGTCCAAACTATTGCCTGATTTCGTTATGAAATTTAAATAATTTTTCATAAAATTTGTTTTCAATATCCTTAAAGTTGATTTGAAATTATGTTACTGCTTCTCTCTCTCTTTTTTTTTTTATTATTCCTCATCGCTCAGTCGTTCAACTTTTAGCCCCTGAAACCATAAAAAAATTAGTTATTGAAAAAATTATCTAGTATAATTAAATTAGATGTTTAATGCCTAATTATTTTGAAATATAAACATGAAATTATTCATTATGTGTTATTTTGAATCAAAACTAGAGAAGTTTAACTCTTCTTCTGTTGGAAAAATTTCTCCAACAACGTCAAGTAAGTCTACAATTTTGATGTAAAAAATAAATACCAAATTTCCTCTCTATATATTACTGAATATTTGAATTATCGGATTCATAAATACAGGAAAAGGCAAGAAATCCGTCAGCTGACAGAACTAATTAAAAATTAAGTATATATATAACTAGCCGCCCTTGGCGACCAGTCGGTTCGCCAGTATTAATGCTCGCTAAAATTTTCATATAATATTTTATTTAGCTGTGTCTCATAACAGGTTTTTCATCAAAATATTTTTAAACTAAACAAATTTTGATAATCATATAATTCATTTAGAGTATTATTTAGTATTATTTTCTTCAGATGTTCTGTTCATTGTGCTATTCATCTTTCTCTTTGTATCCGAGCAATGATTGTCCCGGAATTGATATTTTACTTAAATGGTGGAGGGAAAGGTCTAAAATTCTACATTTTCATAGAATAATGAGATTCAAATTTTCATAAATGTAAACACACTAAACAATAAAGACAATTGGTTTTTAAGAGATGCGAAAGTTTAAAAAAAGCTCGGAAAATGCCGCGCACAGAGGAAATAATATTGATACACACACATCCTTCTTTTCTTTTCTTTTCTTTTTTTTTCTATCCTTTTTTTCTTCACTAATTTTGTTTCTACAAACCCTATTTTCACTTTGTTATTCTTTTTTTTTTCTTCCGTGCCGAAATTTTATTTTGAGCAGGCATAGATTAAATATTCATACAGACTAATAATAAAAGCAGCTATTTTGTTTCTTTTTTAAACATCCCGTTAGCTATGAATGAAAACCAACTGACTTCGCGCATTTCTTTCTAAACAAATCATAATTTATTACTTCCTGCTATCTCACTCAGTTGGCGTGGGGGGAAGGAAATGCAGATTTTTGGCGGGAAAGTAAGAAAAGTGTCGTTTTAACTATTTTCCTCGCAGTTTTTTCATTTTTTCTCTCCATAAGAACCATCCTCGTGTCTTAACGAAACTATTAATCAAAAAATTAGCCGAATCGGTCGAGCCGTTCTCCAGTTTTGCGCTTAGCAACGCATTTCGAGCTGCATTTTTATTATAGTAGATGATGATAAAATTATGTATCATATTTCATCCATTTAGTATTTTCAGTTATTGTGCTCTCTAATGATGTAACAAATATAAAAAGTTCTTTAGATTGAGTATTTATTTTATTAATTCTCCGAGTTAAAATTGCCTTTCCTGGCTTTAGAAATATAAAAATAATTGCAAATGGTTGCTTTCAAATCGTTATCAGAGACTAGCTCCCCGTGAATTTATTATCCTTCTCTTTTCTTTGCAACGTCACGGGTGCTTATACATGGTAGACAAACAGGCACTTTCCTGAATGAAGAGAAAAATTCATCTAAAATTTTTATACAATTTCCGTTTTAATGTGAACAACAGGCGTTAAAATTTCATTCGTCTTGCTGGTTTTAATTTTGAGTTTTAGAGTTCATAAAAAAAACACAATTCTAATAAAATGTGCTCGGGCGATATCTCTAAAACGTTTTGTAAACTCATTAATGCAGACGTTATCTCGGGTTTGTGTCAAAAATATGAACTTTTCAAAAACTTTTGAACATTATAGTGATCAAACTTTTATTATGAGACCACATGCGAATGTTTTGTGTTTCACATCAATTTAATGAAAATTTCATTTTTTATACCAATAAAAATCTAAAATTGACAGAGAAGTTAAATTTTAGAAACAAGGTCACCCACGACATTTTATATATGTTTTTGAATTTAAACACGTTACATGATCCAAATTTGATATTGATACAAACTTAAAATAATGCCGGCTTTCTGGTACAGAGGTAGCGCGTCTTCCTCGCGTTCGGGGAGTCCCGGGTTCGAGCCCCGGTGCGGGCATGGTTGTTCTTCTGTGTGCTATCTGTGAGATATATGACTGTGTACTTCTGTAAAAAGGGGTTGTGCAAGCAAATGTGGTGAGTGTGTAGCTAAGTCGTACTCTTGGCCCTACTTGAAACAGGAGGTGCTTCTTTCGGTTTAAAATCGGCTGGTATAGTCAGCGGAGGCTTATCCATGGCAAATGCCTTAAGTAACAACAACTTAAAATAAGACAGTTATGCACCAATTTTTTTTCTAGTGTTGCAATTTTTGTTTTTACTTTTACAAAGGCAGACAAAGAGACAAATTTCTTCCAAATGGGTTTTCTTTTCAAAATTTGATTGTAATTTCTAAATGTGGTGTTAAAATCTTATATATTAAATTGATATTAAGCCCATCTAGGTCAAAACAGTTTAGAGTTATTATAATCTTAAGCAAACAAAAGTACCACCAAAAACTGCTTTTTGAACTTGGAGGTATTGGAAATATGGAGATTCGACAAAATCTTGATTTATTTGATGAGTAGAATTCTTCTATTTCTGCACTTTGCTTCCGACAAAGTTAAAATGAGTTTTTTGTTTTAGTATTTGAAAAAGTCTAAAAGCAGAGAGACTTATGGAAATCTCAAAGTTACTATTTTTAACTACAATAAAAAATTTTCATTTCATACATTGATGAATTTATGACTAACTGCTTAAGACTGCTTAGCTGATAGGTGGATGCACACAGGTTCTTTAAAAAATATTGTTAACATAGTTACCAAAAGAAAATGTGTAAAGAAATATATAATTTATAATATATTAGATAATATCTGTACTTTAACAAGTATACATGATTACGTTTTGTATTTTTTTCATTATATTATTCCAATATTTACAAATACTGATAAATAAAATTAAGTTAAAAATTAAAATAAATTGAAAAAAAATCAAATCTTCGATAGTAAATTTCAAATTATCATATGAGAGCATTATTATTTTAAGTGATTATTTATCTTAATTAATTTAAGTCATTTATCAATTTAAACCAGTTTGAAACGATCACGAGACTTCTCTACTGGTCTCTATCCCCCTCTCAACATATAGGTATATATAATGATAATTTTGTTAAACTTTCATTAAAAAATTTTCTAGAGGGTAAGCAAAGTTTTGAGATGAAATAGCAGCTATAATGTCATAGTTCTTCGTCACCCTTTTCAAACGATATCTGCTGTCAAAGAAGCATACGTAATAATAACGCAATACTAGTAAAAGCAAATAAAAAACGTTTTTTGCCTGTAAATTTCGGAGACATTACAGCCTCCTAACCAAACAACATTCTCACATGATAAAAAATATTTCATAATGATTTCCAGATTAAGAAATTAACCCAAAATAAATTATTCAAGTTTAATGCAATAAAACATATTGAAATGCGAAATTAAAATTGCCAGTTTGCATTCTAGCTTGCCCAAAATTCCCTTCGGCGAGCCAGAAGGCAGATTCCTTCACATTTGAGTTACTATCTGACAGCATAAATAGTTGATATTAAAAACGGTCCATATTAGATCTTGAAAATCACTCTCTGCCCCTGGTTTCTAAGATATTGGAGTAATTGAAAAACTTCAAATACAAAAGTTGTTCGTCTTTATGAGATGTTAATTTGGTAGAATTTATTTTTCTATCTTCAATATTAAGAAAATTACCGAGAAAAGGAATTTTCAATCCACCCTCTTTGAGATAGATGGCCCATTTACGAGTCTATCAGAGATTTTTACATTTCTAACAACATATTCCAAGCCAGTTAAAATCAAAATAATTAATTACCCTGGTTTTCCTGTATTCAACATGGATAAATACGCATATATAATATAATATACGCATATATAATTACACGCATATATAATTATATGCATATATAATTACACGCATATATAACCTTTTAATGAAGGGTGGTTTCGTGCTCTAGGTTCTATGAGGGGTGAAGAGTCGAATAAATTTTTCCGAAGCCTTCCCATGAGAACCATTGCATTGAGTTATCCTTATATAGGAATCTGCTGTGTTCATAATGTACACTGACTATTTCAGAAAATATTTCAAAATTCGCGAATAATTTCATACTTTGTACAAAAGAAAACAAAAATTGATATTTCATAAAAAAATCATTAATGAAGCCCATATTATTGTGTTATTCTACTTCATTATGATTCATTGATACTGGCGATTGTTTAATAGTTTCTCGGAGTTCGTTTCTCCCGCTCTAATTTTAGGGGCATCGCTCAGCGTGAGAACGGATGCTGCAGAATTCCTGACCCGTGGTCCGCTGGCTACTTGACCGCTCTTTCGACCAAGTGGACCGTCGCCTCATTTCGTCCACGGCAGACCGTGCAGGTTGCGAAGGAGACACGCGTCCTTAGGGCTCGCGGGGGATGTACCAAAATAGGATGTGTGGTTGATCAGCGTGAATTATCCGAGGAAGGTATCCGAAGTACCAAAGTTTGGGATCCGAGATACCTCGAATTCACGCCTCGAGGTCTCAGCCTCCGGACTGAACGTGCATACAATTGAACTTTAGTGAACCTGAACGTGTTTTGGATCCATGGGCCGAATTAGCGAGGGATGTCGACAATATATGGATAATAAGCTTAGCATATATCAGAGTGTTTTGAGTGAAACAGGTTTAAATGATAATGAAGGGGATATTTATAGTTATTGTCAGTATCCTGCCGAGTGTGAATAGGAAGGGATACTCAGCAGCGACTTGTGGTGAGATGGCAATGGATCGATTTTTGAATTATTACTCAATGTAACAGATAAGGAATAGTTACTGTGAGAAATTGATTATTTAGGCCCAAGATAAAGTTATTACACAAAATGACAGAGACAAGGAAAGCTCACAGTAAAAATTGATTGTTTATATTCATATTTTTTTTATTCAGCATATTGATATCAATTTCAAAATTTATTTGCTCGTTAATAAAGAAAAAATAAAGCTTGACAAGCTAGTAAAACAGTAGGGACTATCTTTTGAAGAAAATAACGTAAAAAAAAAGATTTTAAGGAAATCTGCTACACATATTTCAATGTATCATGTCAAAACATAATTTCTTGAACATTCGAGCATCATGTGCTCGTGCGAGTTAAATTATATTTTTATTCATTTCAATTGTCTCATCGAATGAGTTACTTTAATATTGAAAATGATCAAAAAAAAAACATTGTCTTGCATTTATTGAAAAAAATCATATTTCCTATTTATTACATTTCATACAATCACGTGCTCGAAATCAAAATTTTTTAGGTTCTATTTGCTGTAATCATTAACTTATTATTTTTAATCAGAGCATTTGTAAATGGGATGGCAATGTGCTATTAAAAACTGATTTTAAGCGATGCTCTTGCAGATTATAAAATTATTATTTTTCACCTACGGGTTTTGATGACGCCACTAAACCTCATTCCTAAAACAATATTATGTTCTGACATGCTAAAAATTTAATGTGGCATTAGTTTGTTTTCACATTTCTTATACAGTAAACATCGAGCTCTTTTTTTAAAGAAATTAATGCAAGAAAAAATTTAAAGTTCTATAGTTTTTTTTCACTTTTGTTATTATTATTCTGGAACGAACTACTATCTCAAAATTCGTTAATTAGGATGCATAATTATTGGATGGATAGTTAAGTTTCCAGCTTGATTTAAAATTTGTGGTATTAGATGATATTTTTAGCATACATTGGACTGTTTGTTGCTGTTTTAATTTAATATATTGGGATTTTAATATAAGGTAAAACTCTGCGACAAAAACATTTTAATTGTTGTATGTAAAAGAATATACTTTAAAATCCTTTTGTTTTTTGTTAATTATTTTTATTGAAACTTTTTTTTATTTTAAAATAAACTATCAAAGCTTGTGAAATTAGTTTTCATCTTCCAAAAATTGTATAACTCTAGTCTACAAAGTTTCTGATATAGAAAAAAATAAACTTCTAAAATGCGAAAGCCCAAATTAATCGTCATAATTCAGAGACTTTGCGAACTCTATCTTTCAATTAATCGTATTTGAGAAGTTGATTTTTCTAATGTCAGAGAAAAAGCAAACATTCGAAATAAGAAAACACCAATAGTAATATACACTCGTCCAGATGAAAAATATTATTGGCACATCAATCGTTCATCAATTGCAATTTTTTTCCGAATTTATGCAAATAAGTTGTAAAATTTTGAAAAACACTTCAATCAATTCCAAAGGTAACCGAGAGAAAAATGATCAGCGTGCGATATTTGCCTACCGTTGATTCGCTCAAAATCGAGAAACTCAAAGCTTTATAATTCGCTTAATTTTAATTACAAAACAGTGTTTTTCTTCATTAGATTCTCGAGAATATTTTCCAAAACATAATTGACAGTTCTAGGAAAAATTTAAACTCTGTAATTCTTTTCAGTGGTATATTTATCTATTTTTTTTAAACAACATGAAGATTATAAAAGCCATTTAAAGCGTTTTTCATTTAAAGTATAGGTTTATTCTTAAAGACTTAGAAATGAATTATTAGACCAAGAAAAGAAGAAACAGGCTGTGTGTGTTTTCCGTTTGCTTATATTTTTCTTCTTTATACTATAATTTTTAAAATCAAGTTTTCATTCTTTGTAACTTTATAATCATGTGAGAACATGATATTTTCGTAAGGGGTTTTTGAATAATGGAAGGCAGTGAATAATTGAAGCACGAAATCGCGTAGGCAATATTCATTAACATATTTGAATCGCATATGTTTTTTTACCTGCTTTTAACAGTATTGCTTGATTATTATGCATGCTTCTTTGAAAACCGGTGTATTTTTAAAAGGTTGAGCTGCTTTTACCAGTATTGTGTTTACAAACTGGTTTAAACTACTTAAAGACTTAAATTAATACAAAAATGACTTAAAAATAATAATGTTCTCACGTGATAACTTACAATTTGTGATCTTAGATGTCATTTAGCCGGCTTTCTGGCGCAGAGGTAGCGTGTTTTCCTCGTTTTCTGGGAGTCCCGGGTTTGAGTCCCGATTCGGGCACGGTTGTTCTTCTGTGTGCTATGTGTGAATGTGCCCCCCCCCCTGTAAAAAGGGCTTGTGCAAGCGAATGTGGTGAGTGTGTAGCTAAGTCGTACTCTTGACCCTAATTGACTCTACTTCAAAAACAAAGAGACGCTCCTTTCGGCTTAAATATGCTGCTGTATGAGCGGGGGGCTTTTCAAATATGGTGAGTGCCATAAGTAACAACAACAACAGATGTCATTTTTTTAAAAAAAATATTTAGTTATTTGTTTATGTTTTCCGTTTAAATAAATTTATCCCATCCAACGTTCCGGTATAAAATTTCGAATATCTTATTATTTTAATGCTACTGTCGCTTTTGATTTGTGTAGAAATTTGTGTAAGATCAAACGAGTGCAGAAATACACACACACACACACATACACACACACACACACACAATATCGAAATAGCATCATAATGATTTGTTCATTTCTTCTGCAGTCACCATCTTTTTTTTAATCGCTCTACTTTTCTTTTTCAACAAAAAAGAAGAAAGTTCTTTTTCCAGACTTTTTCCTATTTTTCTCCCTCTTTTGGAATTCGCCCTTGAGACCCACACTCC
>JAOUZG010001200.1:1618276-1634724 GCA_026289955.1 Argiope argentata
CATGTTTTTTAAAAACCTAACAGGATTGACATTTTATTTATATGATTACTATTTGTTTTGCTTAGAGATTGAAAATAAGATGAGATTTAAAATATAATTCGATGATTTTATATCCTTTCCTTTTAATGAATTTTTCAACAAAGAGTTCTTGTAACAGTTCCCTTGGCATTTCCAGTTCATTCTTATAATGTAAAAAGGGTATGTGTTTTTATGCCTGGCCTACACCGCCGGTGAGGACCAGGTGCTGATAATGATGACAATATACTATAAATTTGTATTATCTTCTGCATTCGTTTTGTGAGTGTGTATAAGTCGTGACGAATAATTTTAAATGAATTTACTAGCATTTTTTTTTTACAAAAATTGCCTTGTATTTTAAAAAATATTGTGGCGCCATCTGCGAATCTTATGTAGAACTACCGACTTCGTTTATTCAAAATCAGATTTTTATCTTAAACGGGATACTTAAGAATAAAAAGTTCTTTTCTAAATAGAGTTACGAGAAAGTTTCAAAAACAATATAACATAGCTAATATTATTTTTAATCAGCTCTCTTATAACAAATCATGTTTAAAAAAACATTTTTTTTTAATTTAAAATTCTGAAAAAGCATTCAACGATTAAAAAAATGTCTTTGTTTTAAAAACATTTCCAGTAAATGTTTTTTTTTCTCTTATAGGAATAACAGAGAAAGTATTGTAATCTTCAAATAACTTGAGCTCAAGAATTTGACAGAATTCCCATGTTTCAGTCGCACCTGAGTCCAAAAACCATCTGTGGTATTATGTCTATCCGTGAACACAATAGTTCAAAAATTCTTTGGGCCAAATGATTGAAATTTGGCGCATTTAATTGCGACCAAATATGTACACTTTTATCAAATTTTGAAGGAAATTTATTCACAGAGGGACTGCCAGCTTGACCGTTCGAGTAGAAGTAAACTCGATAACCACAAATTCAAAGAGTGAGGTTCATAAAATTTTACACAGGTTTAGCATTTAAAATATAGATACTTTTTAAATTTTGTACTAAATGCAATCTTTCGCATTCATGCAAATGTAATGGCGTAAATCAATGAAATCTAGTATGTTATATTGTGACTGTACCTGTAATTTTTGCCAAATTTCGATATCAAAATTTAGGTGCAAAAAAGCTTACAGAATACATATTCTAGGGACAGATTCAATAAAAGTTCTAGATTTACAATAATGTCTACATATTTGTTATAATAATCGCTTATCAACGCCATGCAAGCGATTCACTGTCGATTCGACTTCATGCCGAAGAAGCAATATAACATCTTCATTGGGGAGTATATAAGAAAATTTCGGGGGGGGGGAATCTCAGTGGTGCTAGTTATTATAATTATTAGATTCTCCAAAAAATTGCCAAGCTGTAAAAGGAAAGAGTAAGGATTAATGTTTTCTAATTTATTATAAGTTGGGAAGGTTATTTTAAACTCTGCTATGGTAAAAAGTCCAAATATCATTTAAAAAAATGTACAAGTTAAAAGGAAATCATATTCCAGTAAAAAAAAAGACAAAAATAAATATTTCAGCTAAGAGGAGGTCAGAGATGGCATAAAAAAGCCAAACAGTGAAGAGAGATCGAAGTTATTCATGATCTTTATCAATGTAATGTTTTGTTAATTTCAAACAGAAAAATTCTTGAGGATAAAGAAGTAATATCTTTTGTGTATGGAGATGTCCAGCTTCCTGTGTTCTATAGCCAGATGTTCATAATGGTTAAAATGAGATGAAAATGTAAAATTTTCTTTCTTACAATGAGCTTAGCAACGTAAGGAAGCGATATTACAAAACCGTAACACTATAGCATTTGTCAAAGACTGCTTATTCCGGCAATCTAATTCGTCAAGAAAGCACTACGGTGAATATTAGCCCAATATGGAGCCTGACGATTGAGGTGAATAATGCTTGGTTTGACAATAAGGATTTGTGTAATTGGCGCCTTATAGTATCATGACTACAGTTTAGTGTTCTCCTCGATTTTGTTGCAATTTCGAAATCAAATCTGTTTTTTAGATCTGTTTAACTACTTAATTTTCGCTCCTGCGAAAATGATGGGCTGGAATTTCGACCTCCATTTCTCGAGCCCGTGATATTTCTGGGCTGGGCTGTTCAATAGAAATGCGACAAAACGATTAAAACCAATTCATTTCTTTTGCCTGGAAGACATTTTATTTCTCATTTTATACACCAAATGTCAATAATATTCTATTTTAAATGTAATTGCAGATAGTTCATTTTCGACCATGCGGTATAGCACTAATCGAATGTGTGGGCTTGTGATATGTATTTTGCAATCTTAGCCCAGAGCACGCCCAGTTACTTCTTTACACAAGGCCTAGTTGAGTACGTGTGGTTTGTGTTCTGCGTTAAAATATATTTTTAAATATTGTGTTCATTATGGAGTACAAAGTTTGTTGTTTAGGAGAGCTGGAAACAGTAAGAGATGCAGGAAGGAAACTCGGTACTACAGTCCAGATTGTGACTTGGCCTCTGTATCTCAAGCTTCGAAATTTACCAGACAAGAAAAATTGACTATTTATATTAGAGTAAGATTAATAAAATCCTCTTTTAATGTTTAAAAGACGTATTTCTTAAATTTTCGCAGCTTTCTGGAAAACCAACATTCAGTCAAAACAAGTCTAAATTTTGGTTTTTCATAAAATTTTAATCAAAAAAAATATCGAATGCATATGTCGTTCGTACACTTATTTTTATATAATTTTCTTGAATAAAAAAATAGATACTTTTATGGCTGCTTTCTTGAAAATTATCCCATTGTCAATGGTTAAAATGATGATCTGTTGTTCTGACATAAATATTCACTTGACATACTAATTGCATTGTCACATTAATTACATTACGCTTGTTTTGACCAGATTATCTTTATGAAAGCATGGACGATTTCCAAATATGCCTCTAACTCTCTCTTCTTATATTCATTTGGTGAAAAAATTATCATTCGATCTTCTAAAATGAATATTGCAGAGGAATCACAATGTTCGATCCAGTTCATCCAGTAAAATTCATGAGCTAACCGGAAAGGGTCCATCGAGTTACTTAATGAATCAAGCTACAATAAACCTGCAGAAAAGGTGGCAAATGGTTATACCTGTCAATCTAATCCTTCGTTCAGTCTTAGTTTTGGTCGCTAAATTCTCGCCAAGGGTCATTGCTCTGATAATCGTAAAAATATCGTAAAACTGCTTTCCTTAATGATGAAATACATACTATCCCAAATAAAGTATTTAATTGAATAAACACAACTTCCTTCCATTTCTTTTCAATTTAAAGAATCTAAATTCTTACTATACATTGATTTTAGAGTTGAGTAATAAAATTATCTGAGCCTAAGCATTTGAATATTCATCTTTTACTGACAATGCAAACTCATTTAATTCTTTGCTGCTAAATTTTGTTTGTCTAACTTTTTTTTCTGTTTAACAATGGATATATCGTCCGGAACTATTATATATACCCAATATTTAGTGTCATAGTACCGACTCCTGACAGTAACAATTTGTGAACTGCGAAACTGAAAATTGAATAAGCAAACATACAAAATTTATAGTTTTCTATCGCATTCTGGAAAAAACCTATTCACAGGAAATTTGTCAGCCTGATTGTCTGAATATGAGTTAACGAAACTATAAAACAAAGATAGCTTTATAGATATAATGGGGTTCCAAGATTTATCATCTAATGAGTAGATAATTATTGAATTTGGAACCCGTTAACGATCAAGAGTCTGTTGCTTTTCTTGCTTTCACAAGCATATGAGCGCTATGACTTAAATATGATATTTTATGCGGGATCTGTTTTCTGTTTCTTGTGTATTTTCCGCATCCCAACGATTAACTACACAAACTCACATGCTAATATGATCTTCCCTCAGAATCATATAATTATATAACCACTGGCATCATATAATTGTATCACCAAAAAGCATATTTATTCACTTAAAATAATTTTATAAAACTGTACATTTTTATTGTTCAGATCAAATTATCAAAAATATATAAAAAGATACGTTTTTCATTCTATATTATTTCTCCATAGTACTTATTCTTATATTTTGAGGCATTCGGTTTATTGAATATTTATTCCAAAACTTGGCGAATAACCAATCAGAATTTTCAAGATTTAAAAAAATATTTAACAATTTTTAACAGCAAATTCTAATGTCAAAAAAGTCTTAAAAGATGAGGAAAAAATTCTATGCAATTTTAATATTCCTTTAAACAACATAAACTGAAACATTAATATTTTTATTTTCATTTCACCATCCAATGGATTTTTTCTTACACTCCTATCAAAATCAAGCTATGATTTAAAAAGTTTCTTGATATGCTCTGTTAGCAATTCTTCGATTTCAAATCACGATTTTTCTAGCTGGAAAGCAAAGTTTGGGACTAAAAAAAACACATCGTTTTTCTAGATATCGTTGCATGCTTAATCTGATAGTCCCGTGATTGTTTCAAACCGGTTTAAACTGGTTAATGACTTAAATTAATTAAGACAATTCGTAAGAATTCAAAGAACGAATAATTTGAAAATCAAGTTGTTGCTTTAGTTGACGGTAAATCGCCAAATGTGACAACCTACCGCATTATTTTTTAATAACCCTAAAAGCGAAAAATTTTTGCCACAAAAGCGATAAATCGCCAATTTGTAGCCTACTGATTTTGAGGCTACATTAACCTCACACCAAAACATCATATTCTCACATGATAATAAACAATTTATGGCTTTTCATCAAAACTGTTTTGCTTTGACTGTTTAGATTGGATTAAAATTCTGTAGAATACCACTGATTCTCTTTTATTAACTTTGTTGGTTAAGCTGAATTTTGGTTATGATTAATTTTAATTGAATCTATTGCACATTAATTAATGCTCATGATTTCCATATTAAAGTCTTGTTTTTTTATAAGCCTGACACCTGTTCTGTTTATTTGGTGCATAGTCCCTTTCAATGGAGTTGATTCTCATACTATCTCAGCACATTTAAAAATTAAAACGTCTGGGTAATATATTTCAAATTGTATGTTATCTTTTGCAATAATGTAATTTCAGTTACCAATACACTATGGAAGTTGAAAAATTAAAAACCAAAATCTTTTCCTTTTGATTAAAAAAATGAAGGAAAAAAATACGTTATTGAAAATTTAACGGAACAATAAAAAATTGTTTGAATTTCATTGTAACAATGAAACTTATTTTCTAAAAATTATGCTTAAAGATATTTTTTTAAAATTGTTGAAATTCAGAAAAAATTGAATAATAATAATTTAATTTTTAAAAATTTTATGGTATAAAAATTATTTTTATCCGATAAAATAATTAATCAACATTAAAAAAATTATTCCTAGATAAACATTCTTATTCAAAAAATATTTTTGTTCCAAATTTGGTAGCTTTTTATGCTGCAGTAAGCTAACAGACTCTCACACAAATATATTATTTTTTTTTATAATTTTCTGGTATAAAAATGAGTTTTATGCGATAATATAATTAATCAATATTTTAAAAACTATTCCTAGACACGCATTCCTATTCAGAAAAATATGTTTGTACCAAATTTGGTAGATTTTTATTCTGCGTTGAGCCAACAGACTCGGACATAAATATATTAATTTTTTTTTTAAATTTTATGGCGTAAGAATGACTTTTATGCAATGATACATTTAATCAATGTTTTAAAAAAGTATTCCTAGGTAGGAATTCCTATCCAAAAAATATAAATGTACCAAATTTGGTAGCTATTTGTGCTGCAGAGAGCCAACAGACTCGCACGCAACTATATATTTTTGGGGTCGTTTTATCCCTTAAATTTATTAGAGAAACAGTATGATTATTTTTTTAATAACTCACATTAACTAACTTAATAAATCACATAACATTTTTTAGAACTTACATCAACAATTAGGACAAATTTCTTTTATTATCACAAGGAAAAAATATAGTAACAACAATAGAGTAAGAAAAATTTATATACTAAGTTTGGTTTCTTTTGCATATGACAAAAAATAGAAACATTGACTTCAAATCATAACATCTTTCCAAGGTATAATCTGGTTTTGTGGAATGATTTTTCGTTTCCTTTCAGCAAAAAGCGATGAGATAAGGCAAAGCAAGATAATTAAATCACGACGGCCTTTGATCTTCTCAAGATATTGTCAAGTTTTGAAGACAGAAGAATTTTTTAAAATCGCGCAGACAAAGATCTCCAAATTTTTAAGTATTGTGATTACTTTTTTGGAATTTAAATGTATGGCAAAGCATTTTATCCTCCCCAAACCTTTTTTTAAATAGATGATACCATACCTTTTTTTACTTTTTTATAGAGGGATTTTTTAAATATCTTTTTTACACCCCCTTAAAAAATTGGAAAATTTTTGTAACGAAAAACTTTTTTTATTTAATAGTGATCGACTTTGGGACCAACTGGTTCGACAAGAAAATTGGTTATATTTAATTGTAGTCTAAGTCTTTAGGTATATTTTCATATACATAATCCGTTCAAATTTACATACATTAAAAAATTAAAAACATTTATCTGCAAATGTTCTTGCCATTGTGTGCATGACCCTCTCTAATAAAGACCATTTACATGACATGATAGAGCAAATAAAACGTAAATGTACAATTCATCTATTTTGTAAATTCTAACTTCCATTTTATTTGTTTCTCTTGTAAACTACCCAGATATTAACTAGAACCCCTATTAATTACCAATATTAAGAAATTCCAGCTATCAAATATTTACTGGCATAATAAAAAAGGTTTGGATTGCATGGCAGTAACGTTAGTTATTAGTCATCAAATATATATTTTAAAAATTACTAAAAGTCAGGAAAAATTTGCACGATGTTGCAATTGTAAGCTTTAAAGAGAAAATGAGTTAAAATTTGAAAAGGTAGAACAATCATTCTTGTGCTAGAATAACCAAATATGATTATTACGTAAGTTATTACAAAAATGGATAAAATTCAATTTCATTTTAATTAATTAAAACTAATTACAATTCAAGGCTGGGATGGACTGGCTGTTAAGGAGTTGGATTCGCATCCCTTATACTGCAATTTCTAAATTGCCAGCCCAGCACTTTCCGTGCGTATGGTGGCTGGCGCGCAAAGCAGCTGCTTTTAACGAAGCATACGTAATATTAAAGCTATACTGGTAAAAGTAGGTCAGCTATTTGAAAACGCATCTTCTTTCAAACAAGCATACGTAATAATTAACAATGCAAAATTTGTAAAAGCATATAAAACTATTTTTACCTGCATATTTCGGAGACATCAAAACTTTCTAACCAAAACAATAAATTAATTATCATTCCAAATTAAACATATAAAAATGTCATTTTCATCACGTGTCTGAATAAAATGAAACAATTATGAAACATGATATTCTTGGAAAATAAATGGATGGAAACGTTTTTATGATATTTTACTATGCATAAATTACTAATCCAATTAAACAGTTTTATTTAAGGCAAATATGGCTTAACATCTACAATGCATCTTTTGTAATCGGAGCCCAACATCTAATTTCTTAATTTTTTTGGGAGAGACATAAATCTCTTAGCAATTGGTCTAAGTGAAATATATAATTAGTAGATTGAGGGAAAAATACTGATGAATTGAAATTTTACATACATCATCTGGTCTGTGTATCATATTTAACAAAATATTCTTGACACAATAAGTCCTTAAAATAAAAAAAGTGGCACTCCAATGAACTAAATCAATCATCAAAGCTGATCGATCTATGAAAATTTCAATATAACTATTCAATAAAAACTGGCAATTTTAGATCACTTTATCAAGATATCAAAGAAGCCCAAGTTACTCAATAATTGGCCTAGATTATGAAAATGATGATTGTTCTAAAATTGCAATATTCAGAACTGAATAAATCAGTCAGAATCGAAGAATATAGAAATGCTTATTTATTTATTTAGCAGTTGAAATGTTAAGAATATTTTATGAATATGAATCTATAAGACCAAAGGAATTTAAACCATAATTTTTTATATGTGTTTATAAACCTTAAAAAATGTTATTAATGAGAGCATTTATATACATCTAAAAATAAAGTTAAAAACTGAATGTTTGATTTAAACTGTGAAATGTTTGCTGAATAATTCCTTGAGACTTATAAATTATAAAAAAAAACATTATAATTTTTCAATTTCTGTATTGAACATAAAACTTCAATGTCAGACTACTCTGCTTTCAGTTCTTAGTTTTATTTAAAGGCGTGCTTGAATTGAGTAAAAATTTCTTTATATTAAGTGCACTTCCATCATTTCCACTTTAATTTAAAACTGAATTTTACGTGCACTGATAGAAAATCAGAGAGAGATGTGGAGTTCAAAGATAGGACCGCTTAAGGCCTACATAATAGTATAAGTGAATTATATGACTATCGAAATTTGAAGCTTAAAAATATTTTGCTGAAAAACTTATTATGAAACCAAGTTAAATTTGAAAAATTATTTAACCTTTTAGTCGGCATTAATATTGGCGAACTGATTGGTCGCCAAAGGCGGCTAGTTATTTAATAAAAAGTAACTAAAATAAAAAAATTATATATTACTTGTTTTATATATTTTTAATGTTAGTTAAGTATTGTTTGGTCTCTATATTAACTTATATGCTGCCTCTTAATAAAGAATATTAAATATTAATACTGGTTGTTGCCTTTCCCCACATTTTTCGGAGGGGGAGGAGGGAAGTTTGATCTTTCCCGAGAACACCTCTAACAAATCCCTAACAATTGATCAATTGATATACAGTAAATCCTCATAAATTAAGTACTTTTAATTATGACTGTTTAAATTAGGTTCATTTGTTAATTTTTGTGGACCTTAATTGCACTATTTATTTAATACACTTTAAAATATCGTTAAAAGACGTGTTTATTGCGTTACAGAAATATACACTGATAAAATTTTAACAGCAGAGTATATTTTTGCAATGGATGATGAATTGATGCAGATGTGGATTTCTGACTTGGCAGATTTGGCATCCGCTTTCGGCCACTGGGCTGACGGGGAGCTTCATTAGGTCAGGTAAAAATATTATCAGACTAGGTACCAAAAAATGTTATAAGAACTATACTAATTTTTAATTACAAAATATCGTGCATGTATGTGTGTACATGTTTATGTACAAAAGTCTTTACATTTTTTTAAAAAAATTCATTTTCGAATTTCACAATTTAAAATAGTTTTAGACGGCTTGCTGGCACAGAGGTAGCGCGTCTGCCTCGTGTTCAGGAGGTCCCGGGTTCGAGTCCTGGTTCGGGCATGGTTGTTATTCTGTGTGCTATCTGTGAGATGAGTGAATGTGCCCCCCTGTAAAAAGGGGTTGTGCAAGCGAATGTGATGAGTGTGTAGCAAAAGTCGTACTCTTGGCCCTAGTTGGCGCTACTTGAAACAAGAGACGCTTCATTCGGCTTAAATCTGCTGCTGGGTCCAGCAGCGAGCTTGTCCATAGGCAAGTGCCATTTGAAACAACAACAACAAAATAGTTTTAATTATATGTTACCCGTTAATATTCATGAACATTTAATTTTATACTATTTTAACTATCTGCATTATGTTCTGAATTAGTTAAAGAACGATATGTGACATTCCAAACGTAGCAAACTAGAACTGGAACTGATTTTGACTGCTCATTCTTTCTAGATGGACTGTTGTTGCAGGAATGAAGTGTTTTAAAATATAGTTAGACATGAATTTAGTTTTATTTTCCTTTAGTTTAGTTTGTTTTATTTTCACATGTTTCTGATAATGCTCTCTGATAACAGTTTTCTTGCTCTTTCCTATTCGCATGTATTTGTCATCTAGATAATGGAATAAATATTCGTGTTTGAGAAAGTAAAACTATTTTTATGGAGTACAAACGAACTTGAAGAATACTTAAGATTTTGGACTTCCGTCTGCAAATTCTACAGCTTAAGAGCTGCGCTGCTCTTCCGATAATTATAGTAAGAAATATTTGCATTTTTGATTGTTATAGCCAGAAATATTGTTTTTTTCAATTGTTATAGCCATAAATATTTGCTTTTTTTCGATTGTTATAGCCATAGATATTTGTTCTTTTTTCGATTGTTATAGCCAGAAGTATTTGCTTTTTTCGATTGTTATAGCCAGAAATATTTTCTTTTTCGATTGTTATAGTCAGAAATATTTGATTTTTCGCATGTTATAGCTAGAACTATTTGCTTTTTTCGACTGTTATATCCAGAAATATTTGATTTTTTGATTATTATAGCCATAGAAATTATTCTGGCTAAATAACATATATGTTTCTTTAGCTCTAGAGACAAGTATTGTTCCGTAGATTAGAGCAAATAATATTTAATTTTTTAATTGTAAAAACTGACAGAATTTTAGGACTTTACAGTAGCAGTAAAAATTTAAATTATTAACTTTCTGCCCATTAAAATCGCATTAATAATTATTTTACAGTTTAAAAACTAAATTCTCCGTTCTAATTCAATTTTTAAGTGAGCAAATATTTACTTTATATGAAAAACTGCATAACATATATTAAAAACTTTTGTAAATTGACAATTTAAAATGATTTTAAAAAAGCATGTTTAGAAACAAAACGTGCTCTCTCAGTTACCATGCGAAGGCATTGACAAACAAAAGGAATGGGCGCTGAGATGATGCCACAAAACTACTTCGAAAAAAATATCAACCCCGCATCTATATTTATAATTGCTTTTAACAGTTAAATAGTTAAAATATTATTCAAATATTAGAAGAATAAATCTTTTTTTTCAGCATAAAAATGAGTAAAATATTATTTAAAATCATTTGTAAATCTTTAAATTAACTCAACTTTGCCGACGCAAGGGTAGCACGTCTTTCCCATGATCTGCGAGCCCTGAGTTCGAGTCCCCGTTCGGAAATGGTTATTCTTTATCTGTTCTATCTGTGATTTGTTTGAATGTTCCCCCCTCCCCTCTAAAAAGGGGTTGTGCAAGCGAATGCAATGCTTAAGTAGTTGTTCTGTACGTGATGTCTTTATGAAATGTATTGCTTACAACTATAAGCTCCGTGTGAGACTTAGAGGTGCATTGAGATTTCTAAGTGTTCAATTAAAAAAAAATCAACTAATAATTTAACAGTTTTGCCCGTATGTCGTACGTGCATCGATTTATTAGATTTTGATAGCTGTAAGCTAAAAAAAACCATTCATAATGATTATAATTCAATATGAAAATTACTCCGAATACATAGATAAGTCACGTATTCAATGGATTTCCCTTTGAACCAAAATAAGAAAATACTAATAAAATAGAAGGTGTCATCTTATTGGATAGTAAAGAAAATAAACCAGTTAAGTGATTAAAGATTACGAATAGTATTAGTTAGTAACAGTAAAATGTAATTTGATGAAAAGTTAACTATTATGAAGCGTCAAAACATAATATTTGTGCTTGATTCATATACAATATTGTAAGCCATGTCCTTCCCCAGTAAAATTTTAACCTTTTATCTACTGAATTATGTTGCCATCAATTTTCCAACTTCATTTTTGCATCAGTAGTTAAGTTTCCTTGCAGAATAATCCTAGAGAACCCAAGATAAAAAATTTAATTTATAGAAATATCTTAATTAATTTATTATTAATTAAATATTTTTTTATTCCTATTTTTAGTTTATATTAACTTTTTGCTATTTGGGGTTATATTCTCCTTGTCTTTCAGAATATCATCGGGAAAAATACTCATATTACGAAAATATAATCCTGATTTTAAAGGTACTTATAAGTACCATTTGTACATAAATGATTAACACCCAGTACATTTTGTACAAATTCCTTTTTATATCATAGAAATTATATAAAGAATGCTTAATTATATATATATATATATATATATATATATATATATATATATATATATAAAAACAACAGTGAAAATTCTTTGATGTTTAAAGAACGTGAAGGGAAAAAAAGATTTGAAGAAATAATGATATTGCTTGAATTTCATTTCAACATTAAAATACATTTTTACAAATGATATTTTTAAAAATATTTAAATTATATTTTTAAAATTATTCTAGAGAAACGTCAGCATTCAGTTTAGTTTTTAATTAATATAAAAAATAATTTCAAAAAATATTAAAACCCTTTTTCAATTTCTTTCTTTAAAACGATTTTATCGCAATAATACGTTCTAAAGTTGTTGGAAAAAAGTTGCAATTCAGACTGATTTAAAATTAACTAAAATATTAATAGCATTTTGAATAATCTATTCTAGTGAATATTTTCTATAAATTTAGTGCAGTCAAATTTGTAATTCTATGTCCAACGATCAACAGAATGCCATGTTACACAATATTTATATGATTTTTAGTTTACGAAATTTACAAATCATATTCCAATTAAAAACAGTATCATATTAAAACTAAATTGGTGTATTTATGAGCTGTTTGTTCTTCTATGGCATCTAAGCAGTTTCATAAAGACAAAAATTAATTCAAGCGTAAGCAATTTTCTAATAATATTATTCAAGTACTTAGAAAAACAAGTTAAACTGTCGATATTTGCATACAATGGAGCCGAATAAATAACACACATTCTAACAATTATACAGTATTAGATTAAAATTATGGTAATTAATCAGGTTCCTAATATTTCAATATGTTCATTTTAATATTGCAGTTTAATAAGATAATACACATTCGCTTAGATAATATTGTGTGTATTTGTCAATACCACGAAAATGTCAGCCTTTATAAATATGTTAGCCTTCATAAATACATGCATAAAATCTTTTCCAAAAACTTAAAAAATTATCTAAAACAAATTATTATCTGGAAAATTAAGTTAATATGTGTAGAAATACGAAGACAAGTTGACCAGATGCTTCGTAAATTGCTCGGAATTGTAGAATATCCAAATCCAAATATTTAAGATAAAATTGTAAATTCATAAAATTGAAACAAGAAATTTATAAAAAGAAAAGAAACAAGAAGATTTATAAAAAGAAAATAAACAAGAAAATAAAGAAAAAAAAAGTATTTTCCTTCTATATTTTTATGATTTGCAAACTCAAATCTCAGTTCAACAAACTATATTGAACGATTCAAGCACGCATTTTTCTCATCTTACATTTAATAAAAAAGATTCAATCCAAAATAATTTATCGAACAGGAAATATCGAATTATCAGAATTCTAAAATATCACATCTTTCTTTCTTTCTTTTTTCCAGAAATGGGCGCTCTTCACTTTCCTAGCCTCCACTCAGATTTCACCGAACTACACTAGCGCCATCTGTGATGTGGGATTTAACGGTTCGCCTTTTGTCCGAGGAGGATAATTTTGACGAATTCATTACGAGGAGTGAAAATGGGATCCGCCGTTCAAGCCAGCAATATTTTCCCCTATTTAAGATCTTGTAAAAAAGAGTCCGAGAAAGCCATTGATGGACAAGTTCAAGGTAATTTTGAATCTAAATTTTCCGTGCGCTCGCTTCTGGGGAATTGTCACTGGCGTTGTCGTTAAACGCTGAGTAAGCGGTAAAATATCGATTGGCTGAGGGCCGGTTTGTTTGTTTTTGTTGAGTCTAGAAACGTGCACCCACATATAACAATATGGGAAAACTGGAATAATAATTTCCTGTTTTTATATGTGAGGTTTTCTTGCGTTTTTAGTAAGGCAAAGATGTTTAAAAATAATTCATTCATTTACATAATATTTTGACATCTGCTACAGTTTTGGATGTCGAGGACACCCACGCTTGCAAGAGAATTTTTCTGTATTTTCTAAATAATACATTAGAAACATATAAATGGGTGCAAACATATATGTATGTGTTGAATTTTAGGTATTAATCTAAATAGGTTTGGAAATATTTTTCTTTTAAATTCAATCTTATATGAAGACCACCAAGAAATTCTTTTAATTTTTAGATTACCATATTGCGTATAAACAAAAGCTTTACGAATTTTTTAAAAATTATGTCTGTTCGAAATTTAAAATATCGACAGTTACAAGAAATGTTTTTATTTTTGTTTTTAATACAATTTTTATATATTTAAAATTAGTGGTGTTAGGATGTTTTTTGGAGGTCAACAATTGTTTTGAAAAATTAAGAAACCTTATAATATTGTTTTAAATATCAATGAAATAATAAATGATTAAATTGTGATTTTCAGAAATTCCTTTCCATTATTCTTTCGACCATTTAGAAAGTATAATCGTCTATTTGACGTAATAAAATATTATTAACTAATGAATTTTAATTTTTATTATCATTTATTTACTTTATAATTTCGTTATAAAAAATTGTCGAATAGAAATTCATAAAAGAAGTTATAAAAATAAAAATAACAGCAAATAACTTAATCTTGTTGATTTGCCATATAAATATAAAAATAATAGAAAAGTATGTAAATTTATTAAAATATTAAATTGAAATATTATTATATTAAAAAATATTAATTTGAGGCACATTATTTTATAACATTTCCTTGAGATTATAATAATATAATATTTTTGGTTTTTGTATAATAGTTGATGATCAGTTGTAATATCGTAATCTAAATCTGTTAATAGACATTTAGCAGACGATTCCTTTTCAGACATATAATAACTGCCATTTTTATTTTAATTAAAATATTATTAAGTTAAAAGCAAACGATTTTTTCTTTGATAAACATAGTTTATTAATTTTATTTCGTTTAATTTTTGAATAATAGCTGATGATCAATTGTAAACTTTTTGAAATCTGACAAAGCTTGTAATATACGCTGTTCAGTAAAAAGAATAAACAAGTGGATGGAATTCTAAAATGCTTAGAGTATTATTTTAGCTTTAAGAATTCTAGACGCTCTGCAAGCTGTTGTTTGAAGCTTAAGAAAACGGGTAGTTTTCTGGAAAGCATGCAAAATTTGTAAGTATAGAGCATATGTAATTGAAATTTTCTAATTACTTTATTTTCCTCTTTTTTATCCCCGAGTGCAGTTTTTTCATTACATTTTGAAGCAATTAGGGGTGTTCTTGCTTTGGCTTCAACATGCAGAAAATTGGATGTTCAATGCTTTTTCCCAGTGGTAACCAAGCCTTACAAATACAGCCATTTTCCACATAACCGATTTAGTTAATTTGTTGAAACTTCGGAGGTCGGTCAATTTTTTTGAGGTGGGAAGGAGAGAAAAAAAACTTTTCTGGGCAAACTGTTTGAAAGGAATTATGTTTGCAATAGGGAATGTAAAAAGTACGTAGAGTCAAGGGGAGAAAATTTTAAATAGAAAATTTAGTTAAATGAAAATTTATTACATAGACTCTTGTATAAACCCATCGGCGGCTCAAATTATGATTACTTGTAAAATATTCGAGAAAAGAATACCAAAATGGTAAATGGAGGATGGGCTTTTGTACTTTCAAAGAAAGAATTTCTTCAATTAAGTTCTTCACCAATTTTTAAACAGATTGGTGAGTTATTAAAACTATTAAGACAGGGAAGCGAAAATAATTACATTGGAAAGGCGTGGTGGAAAAATATTTGTTATATATCTGTGATTATAACTCCTGATAAAATCATATGAAAAACTTAAAAATCTCGTTAAAAATCTCCAGAATTTAATCATTAATTATGTAATTATTTCAATTAATAAAATATTAAGTAAAAATATGAAATAGTAGTTAAACCACTTCTGAAATTTATTTTAAATATTTATTTGCGAAAATAATTAATTAAATTTCAATGATACAATAAATTGATTTAGTTCCTAGGATTATTTATTTTACAGAAGTTTATATCAAAAATTATTTGATAAAATTAATTAATTTATTTTCAGAAATGATTAATTTAATTACTATGATGAAGTAAAAGGGTTTATTTCCTAGGATTATTTATTTTACATAAATTTATATTGAAACTTACTTAGACATAATTTATTTTAAATATTTATATGCGAAATTGATTAATTAAATAACCAAGATGCAATAAATTAGATTATTTCCAGAATTATTTATTTTACAGAAAATTTATTTCGGAAATAACTTTTTTTAGACTAAATTCACTAAATCTTATTATAAACTATAAGAATGCTTCAGAAATTATTTTTGATATTTATTTATGAAAATGATTAATTAAATTTCTATGATGTAATAAATTGGTTTATTTTCTAGGATAGTTTATTTTACAGAAATTTATATCAAAAATTATTTTATACTTAATTTATTTGAGATATTTATTTTTGAAAAAAAGATGAATTAAATTACTCTGACGCAGTAAATTGGTTTATTACCTAAAATTAATTATTTTACAGAAATTTATATCAAAAATTACTTTAAACAATTTATTTTAGATATTTATTTGCTAAAACGATTAATTAAATCATTATGTTGCTCTAAAATGGTTTTTCCCGAGAATTATTTATTTTAT
>JAOUZG010001200.1:1652166-1665277 GCA_026289955.1 Argiope argentata
TCGTGGCCGAGTGGTTAAGGCGATGGACTAGAAATCCATTGGGATCTCCCCGCGTAGGTTCGAATCCTACCGACTACGATCAGGTGTTTAACTGCATGAAACATACTTTTTATATTTGATCCTTTTCATGCAACAAATATGGGCTTTGTCTAAGTAAAACGTCAAGTCCGTTTTAGGGTCAGACTATACTGATATTTTCTTTCCTTTTTCTGTGGAAGAATTTTATGTCCATCGTTTTATATATAGTGAACTTTCATCATGATACTGCGAACGGATTTTTTGAAAGGTACTAACATCATTACAGCTCTGCGATAGGTAAGCAAATATGTGGTTACATAAAAAGATGGAACTTGACTTGTAGTCGTGGCCGAGCGGTTAAGGCGATGGACTAGAAATCCATTGGGATCTTCCAGCGTAGGTTCGAATCCTACCGACTACGAACGTGGCTTTCTAATTTTTTTTTTCATTCATGATCTCTTGGAAATTAATAGCAAAACATTACTGCAAAAAAATACTAGAATCTAGTATTTCATTTTCCTATGTAAAGAAATGTCATATAAAATATTTTTAGTACATGTCTTGTCACATCTTTTCAAGCAACTAAATATCTTAATTGAATTAGTTATTTCTTTCCGCCTAATTATATTACTCAATGTATTTGAAACGAAATAACTAATAAAGGAATAATTCATATTTTCATTCATTTTCAAATGAATAAAAATATAAATGGATGCAATAGAAATTAGAAATGTTTAAAAACTATTGTAAAACAAGCTGCCAATTTTAGTACCAAAAGAAGTATTTTTTATTATTTCTGAGATCCTGAAGTTTCTGCTTCTTTAGCTAATTGACTTAATATTTAATAAAACGACATTGTTAGCTACCAACTATATATATATAGGGCCATGACATTAACACACTAAATATGCACATAATAATTATAGACATTTTCCAAGAGCTTCTGGTGTAGTAATAGTTAAGATGGTGAACTAGAAACTCAATGGGGTCCTCCAGCTTAGACTTGAATCCTCTGAAGTTGTTTTTTAACTGCTTATTATGCATTAATATTAACTTTAAGAGATGCGTAGCATGCATCATAAAGTTGCTCATTCTGTACCATCATATTATACGTTTAGATTCTAGTTTTTAGTCTCGACTTGCAATTTGATTAAGTTTTCTGATTAAGTGGTGGATATCAAAATCATTTATTACTTTTAAAGTTGAATTTCTAATTTTCAATAGAATTATTTTAATATTTCGCATTTCGCATAAACAATTAAATTCCTAGATCAGAATAATTTTAAAATCAATTAACTCTTTTGAAATTTTTAATATTCACAACATATTTATAATTACGAAAACGTTGAAATATTCTATATAAGCAGGCAAAAAAAAAAAAAAGAAATTAAAAGAAAGAAATTGAAAACCACACTTTTACAAATTTTTTACAAGGGATAAAAATTGTAAGGGATTAGAATGACCCAAGGTGATCTGAATGAATGATAAATAATATGAGCTGTAATTTACAGCAATTTTTTTTTAATACTTTAACTAGAAATTCATATAAGTAAAATATGAATTGCCTTTACAATTGGTTACTCCCTCCCTTATGTGTTAGAGATTGGAATTTATACTCACTTAAGTGTTCTGAATGACATTTCACTATTTTATATTTTTAGAAATTAGTTGTTCAGTAATTTTTCTAGATTTTGATTCTGAGAAAAACCTGCCACCTGGTAGTGAATATAAAAAAATAATTTCAAAAAATAATACGAAATTATGAACCAAAGTCTAATAAATATAAAACAGATTTTTTTAAAAAAATCTCATTATTAGTGATTATAGAAATATGTTTTTTAAAAGCTATTACCTTTGACATTTTTATTTCAGTAACATGGAAGAATTTGACTGAAATGAATAAAATCAAGAATGAGTTCAACAATTTTTCTTGAACTCGTTCGGGAGAGGGAAAGGGTCGTAGTTTCACTCTTTTGCGTACATCGATGTGCTCAACTAATTGCTGAATTTTTCATGTTTTAAATTATTAAAAAGGTAAAAGTCACCGGACTCGCTCAAATATTTCAAATATTCATAGCATGCTTGCGTTCTCTAAAATATAAATAATTCTAAATCCGATTTGGTTTCGTCTAATTGAGAAGATTTTTATTTCAATAACCAATGGTTACCGAGTATTCTTTAATCATGTTATATTGATTCTTCGGTTTTTAAATCTAAACATAATTTCATGTGTAGTATAATTTATTTTTTTAATTTGTTTACTCATAATTATGAAATATGCTTTTTTTACGTTACATAATATTATTTTCTTTCCGTAAATCTATAAGTTTTTGATGTTAAAATGCTTCATAGCAGTATCCAATCAATAGAGGAACTTTTATTGTATTTTTAAAGAAGCATGAAATTTTTGATAATTTTACAAATAAAAGATAATGCCAAATATTTTTGCAAGTCATTCATAGTCATCATAGATTCAAAGGTTGACAACTTATAAATAATATGACTTATAACTTATAAATAATATAATTCGATAACTTTACAAATAGAAGATAACGTCAAAGAATTTTGAAAGTCATTCATAAGATTATAAATTCAAAGGTTGATAATTTATAAATGCTTTACATTCTGTGTGGTATGTTTTACTAAGGGAGTTATTGCACTTTGAAAAAAATATTTACTTACGAATTTCATCAGATTTAGATAAGGCATATAATATATTAACGGTGTTGATAAAACTTATTCATATCACCGGCTCTTGAAGTTTTCATTTCTTGATTCGGTGAAACCATTCATGATTTTTCAAAGTCATTGATAACGAATGTGTAGTTTTTTCGATGTATTGACGCACGAATAATGATTGCTTATCTTCATAAGTTTTAAAACTTTTTTTATTACATAACAATCATTATTTCCATTCCAAAAATATATCTGACATCATCGTAATGCGTTTCGACATAAATATAGTAATTAAATTATAAACAATACTGTTAAAAAATCTGTTTAAAGTATTTTGAAAAAAAAATATTAAATTTAGAAAAAAATATTCAAAAGAAATAAATTTGAAATAATTTAAAATCTGATTTTTCATGGAATTTTTAAATTAAAAATGGAATATGATAATATGCTATCTCTTTGTACATGACTTTGAAAACAGTTTGCTTCTGATAAGAACTTTGCTCCCTATTCTGATGTCAGACAATATTATTCTCATAATTTCATTTGGAGTTGCTGGAGAGCTTATCCTCTATACATGACCTCAAGAAAGTGTATTTTTTTTAAAGGAGTTTTCTTCCAATTCGGAAGAAAGACAATATTATTTTCATCATGTAAAGGCTATACCAAAAGTGCATTTTAGTTAAAGGAATGCAATCATTTATTGAATACCATTTAATTAGACCCTTGATCAGTAGCATTTACAATGTATTACGAGGCATATTCGGAAAGTAAGTACCGTTTTTTAATAAATAGAACAAAACATTTTTTTTTCAAACAAATTTTATTATTACATGAAAGACCAAACCTTAAACTATTTTTCTACGTAGTTTCCACCAATGTTCAAACACTTGTCGTAGCGAGTGACGAGTTTTCCTATGCCTTCCTCGTAGAAACTTGCCGCCAACGATGATAAACACAGTTCGTACAACACAGTACGTGAAATTTGTGGAAATTCGTCTGAAAGCATCGTTATTGTGAATCGTCTGTTCTCTTTGATTTTTTCATCAACTTTCCGTATCAGATCGTCATTGACAAGAGAACGCCGACCACTCCGAGCCTCATCGTGAACATTTTTTCGACCTTCATTAAACATTCTAACCCACTTCCGCACCATTCCATCACTCATCGCGTTTTCACCATACACTTCTTTAATTTCACGGTAAATTTCAGCCGGTTTCACATTTTTTGCGTTTAAAAAACGGATAACAGAACGAATCTCACAGTCGGCGGGATCAGTAATTGTCTTAAACATTTTAAACAAGCACAGCGAACTGGAAACACAACCTACAGCGTCCAAAATGGCGTCAGTTGAGAGTCAGTGAACAAGGAAGACTAGTGCGCATGCGCAGAACGCCGATCGCAGTGCTGCAGCGGCAGTATAATGAAACGGTACTTACTTTCCGAATATGCCTCGTATTTTCTCTATCATCTTTCTCTTCTATGTTTTCTATATATCTTAATGAGACAGTGTGATAAGTAAAATGTAAGTTAAATCTTTTAAACAAAATTTGACCTTTGATTTCCGATTAAGCCTGTATTTGAAAATGCATTGCATACGTTGCATTAAGCCTGCATTTGAAAAATGCATTGTATATCTTATTATTACTCGTAAATTGAACATTTATTGAAATTTGCTTATGAATTGGTATGCACTTATTTTTTTATCGTTTATTCGTGAATTGGTATGCTTTTATTTTTTTATTGTTTACACGTTAATTGTTGTGCTCTTATTTTTTATCATTTACTCGTGAATTAGACATTTATAAGTTACAATACATTTGTTTGCAAACTCAACCGATAAAAATGATTTTTCCGTTAGTTTATGGAGAAAGTGTAAAATCCATTTTCTTTTTAAATGCAAATATTTTTCTATTATATGGCAATTTTAATTTCTTAATGCTAACATATTTAGCCGAGTCCATAAGTTTACGTTTAATTAATAGTATGCTATTTTTTATTGATTAAATTGATCTAAGCAGCTTCCTAGTTAGAAATTCGGCTTGAATATCAAATATAGCCTTCTACGAAAGATTTTAATATGAAACTTATCATTCTTGGAGGGAGGCCAAAACAACTTTTTATTCACTGCTGATTGCACCAAAGTCTATCAAGAATATAAAATTGCTTTCAGTCTTCAAATTAATTGACTAGTTATGAGCACAATACTCTTTCATGAGCTACATTGACAGTTCCCATCTGGATTTCCCTTGCTTATTGTTTCGTTTTTTGACTTTTATTTAGTGTTTTTATCATCTTTTTTTTTTCAGTTTTTTTCAATCACAGAACTTTTATAATTTAAAAGTAAGCACCAAACATCGAAATTTCATACGGGAAAAGCAAGTAAATAAGATTAAAAAAACGAAAATGTGACTGTAAAAAAAATAATTTTGATGGTGTTGCAATTCCTTAATTTTTCTGAACTAGCCGTCACTGAGTGCTACCCCTAAATTTTTTTCTCATCCCGTGTTTCAGAGAAGTTAATATTTTTTGCTGGTCGGCAAGTGGCAATTAATGTAATTGGTTATTGTTCGTTTTCAAATTCAAAAACCCTTCGCTCTTTTGCGCATGCGTCTGGAGGCGTTTATTTGTCCAAAAGGAGTGACAATAAATATGAAAAGATGGTACATTTGCTTAATTAAGAGGCATGTTAACTGTTCAACTTTCTGCATACCGCCCTTCGAAAACTGTAAACCTCGAGATGCTGAAACGAACAATTCACATATTCATCCAATTTTTCCATCATTCCTCTTATCTTTTAAAGAATATAAACGAGTCCCAGGTTCAAGTCCTGGTTCGGGCATGGTTGATCTTCTGTGTGCTATCTGTGAGATGTGTGACTGTGCCCTCCTGTAAAAAGGGGTTGTGCAAGTAATTGTGGTGAGTGTTCAGCTAAGTCGTACTCCTAGCCCCACTTGGCGCTACTTCAAAAACAAGAGACGCTCCTTTCGGCTTAAATCTGCTGCTGTATCAGCAGGGGGCTTGTCATAGCAAGTGCCATAAATAACATCAACAACAACAGAATGTTCAAAAATGTGGAGGCTCAGGGAAAGCACAGAGCGCCGTACACAATATATTAACTTTCATCATAATACATATTTCAAAACTATTTTATTTCCGATAATAATGTTAGAGCTGCTAATGTATATTTTGTACGGCAAATGTTATGTCATGGTAATCACATACGGTCTTGATAACCTCATAATTCGGTGGTAAGTTGGTAAGACGTGCTGTTCACATTCTTTTGTCCTTTTTTATAATTTTTTATGTGGTGGCAAATGCGATGAGTGTGTAGCTAAGTCGTACTCTTTGCCCTAGTTGGCGCTACTTCAAAAACAAGAAACGCTCGTTTCGGTTTAAATCTGCTTCTGTATCAGCAGGGGTCTTGTCCATAGGCAAGTGCCATAAGAAACAACAATAACAGAATATAAATTCGTAATAATTATTAGGCTTCAAGTAGAAGGTGGATATTAGTAAATACAGTTCGTAATAACTGTGCGATTTGTGTTTAATATTTTTATTCTTCCATTTTTAACATACATTGTTGCCTTAATTCGAATCATTTCTTGCAGGTGAAATTCCAAAGTGGCTGAAAGGTTCTTTGATTCGGGTGGGATCCGGCCTCCTGCAAGTCGGCCCGGATCGCTACAATCACGTTTTCGATGGCCTGGCCCTCATGCACAAGTTTTCTTTCAGCGATGGTCACATTACTTACCAGAACCGATTCTTGAGAAGCGATGCGTACAAAACGAATCTGAAGCACAACCGGATCGTTGTGAACGAGTTCGCAACCTCAGGAATACCGGACCCATGCAAAACTATATTTCAGAGGTCAGTATGTTAAAAGCGCCGCATTACATTACCTTGTAATTATTAATTAATTATAAATTTATTTTAATGATTACTAACATTCACTTTCGAGGTTTGGTTATAATAAGGAGAAAAGTTTAAAGAAATGGTCGTTAGGCTTAAGCTTATCAACGATTTGTGTCAAAATCATTGAGAGTGGTTTCCCCAAAATTCTCTTATACTCTCTAATGGAGGTGTTATTCTTTGCCCCATCTGTCTTGTAATATGGAGTGGACTTAATAAATCAACTCGGGATTTATTTCAAAATTCCCATGCATGATAGTTTTATGCTTCATGAAATAGTTAAGGTGAACAAAATATGCATTTTGGGAGCCTTTTTTTCGTATAATTAAGACCAAAATTTGGCACAGAACGATATATTTAGTAATAAAAACATATACTAAATTTCTTTTACTTAATCATTGTGCTTTTTAATTAACGTTTTTATAAGCAAGCAAGAAAGCAGACCAAGAATCAATAAAGTCTTTAATGAACTCAACTCAAAATTTGATAAATATCTACACATTAGATGATGAAACAGTGTGCTAAATGTAGGAGCCGCTGAGTTTGTAATTGCATTTCCCGACATGCAAAATCACTGGCTGATAAATGGTGAATATCTCAATGGATATCAATTAAAACTTGATGGGATCTAAAACTTAAATGTTAAATATGAGCGTTAAATTTTATCCGTATTGCTCTTTACGTTTGGTAGTTATCGTATCTTGTATTTTGACAGCAAGTCACCCTGACATTTTATGAATTTCAATTCAAAATTTTATAAAAATCTTCAAATTTAATATATAGGTTACACCATATTTATATATCTTTTTCAAAGGGTTTGCGTTTACTGGCAGAGAATGACAAATGGACTTAGTTTCAAAAATCGGTTCTATCTGATTTAAAGAGTACCGAAAATTGAAAATCTGTAGACAAACTTTTTTGGTGATTACAAAATCTTCTAGTTGTATACTTAATAAACAAAATAAATAAATAAACTGTTAGGAATGGTCTTCATGAAACTTTCTTGCATATTCTCTTGTAAAAGTCTTCTTATTGCCCCTAGTATAATATTGTGGATAAACCCGAAAGGCCTTACATAGCTTTGGCATAAAGTAATTAAGAAATATCACATTTTGGTATGAATTTTGAATTTTTACTGAATCTCTTAATTGAATATTTAAGCTTTTTTAAATGCGATTTATACAGCATTTTATACGAGACAGTTATGGTTGCAAAATCATTTAACGAATTTCATTGATTTAAACCATAAAAATTATTGCATTTATATGCTTGAAAAAATACAAATCGACAGACGATCGATCAACTCTATAATAGCTTTGGTTCTAAATTTCATCAGAATCTGCCTTTTAAATTTTAATACTTTGTACTATTGTTGTTGTTGTTACTTATGGCACTTGCCATTTGGACCAGCCCCGCTGATACATCAGCAGATTTTAAGCCGAAGGTATGCGTCTTTTGCTTCAAGTAGCGCAAACTAGGGCCAAGAGTCATACGACTTTAGCTACACACTCATCACAGTCGCTTGCACCTGGAGGCACAGTCACACATCTCACAGAGAGCGCACAGAGCAACCATGCCCGAATCGGGACTCCCAGAACACGAGGAAGACGCGCTATCTCTGTGAAAGAAAAACTGTGTACTTAATTTAGTTAATCTACGTTTTAATATTAATCGAGTTCATTTGCTCTCGAACAACCAGACAGACAGACTTGCTATGCATTAAGACCTGTCAAGATGTGATAGAAATCTACAAATTTGATCCGAAATTCGTATATTAAATTTATCCATCCATTTCAAATTATTTTTGAGTTATTGGGTTCACTGACCGAAAAAGATTGCAAATGTTCTGGTGTCCTGGCACAGAGGTAGCGCGTCTTCTCTGTGATCTGCGCGTTCCGGGTTCGGGGATGGTTGTTCTTCTGTGTTCCATCTGTAAGGTGTGTGATTGTGCCACTGTAAAAAGGGGCAGTGCAAGAGAATGTGATGAGCAATTAGCTAAGTCGTACTTGACCTTATTTGGAGAAAATTCAAAACAAGAGACGCTTTTTTCGGCTTAAAATCGCTGATGCATCAGCGAGTTTATCAATGGCAAGTGCCGTAAGAAACAACAACTTTACAAATGTGTTTTTCGAACTCTGGAAATTCTGAAACGTGAGGTTTCGTCAAAACCTAGAGTTAGGAGTGTTTTTTTGAGAACTACAATGCATTTACTATACTTCGTACACGAGAAAGTAAAAGTAATAAATCATGCTGTTAGTTAATTTAGTATGTATGATAATAAGTATAAGTGATAAGTATTAGTATGTATTATCATCGAAATAAGACGACATGCATGCCGTTAACTTTTTCTATCACTAATAAAGTTTCTAAAATTTTATTGTATGTTTCGCGCATACTACTTTTTAAAGATATATTTCTTTCAGAAGCAGTTATCAACCCATTCAGACTCTTATGTTAAATTTTTTGCCTCTGGAAAAGGAAGAAATAAGTAATGAAAACTTGAAATTTTTTTTTAAAAAAATTTCTCCCAAAAGAAAAGAATAGAAAAGAGATATTGCAATGAATAAAAAATAACCTTGTAATATCAGATTTCCATGGGACCGAAAAAAGGCACTTTTAGAATTATCTTTCGGTTTTTCTGTGAATCCGATAACTCAAAAAAAAAAAAAAAAATCGTTCGAGCTCAATGAATGAAACTTGATAAGATCATCAGATTGTATATTTATTGTAGATTCTTATACAGTTATTACGGATAAAATTTGTCATTTATTTGTCTTTATATATATATTCATTTATTAATGAATGTGATTACACAAAAATAGTGTTATAAACGATAGAAATTTAATATTGTTTTAATACCACTGAAGATAAGTATCTAATTACAGCTCCAATGAGATAAAAAGAAAAAAATAAATGCTTGTTTTATCCTACTATTTTATTCGATGATTCATTAAAGATGTGAACAGGTGTTAATGTGTTAGAAATAGAAAAAGACATATTGTAAGACAAGTAAATTACAAGGTATTGAACAATATTTAAAAGACATTCTTTTATATATTGTACAATACCTTGTAATTTACTTTTTACGAATAACAAAAATATGTAAAAGTTTAAATTGATCCCAGCAATGACAGAAAATCACGATTTAATTCTCGTAAGTCCAGTATAAAAATACCTGTATTTTCAAAAATAGCGCAACAGTGCGCGAGTAGTCGTGGCCGAGTGGTTAAGGCGATGGACTAGAAATCCATTAGGATCTTCCCGCGTAAGTTCGAATCCTACCGACTACGTTAGTAGGCTCTTATTTTTTATACATTTTATTTCACATTTCACTTCTTGAAGTAGAATATATTGATATCCCACGCCCAATTCTAGTATTCAGGGAACCTTTATCTTTTCATTTCACCATTTTCTGCAGTTTGACTGATGTTTTACAAATTTTGGATTGAAGAAAGCAAGGATCTATTTGTAATTTGTTTGTATGGCGTTTTAATATACAATATTCTAAAAAAGGTGAATGTAGAGTAAAAACAATACATCTGAAAAGTATTTATATATACTTGATGTCTTAAAAAAGTAGAGGCTTATACTTCCATTAAATACGGTTTACACTCTTATAACCGGCGTCCTGGTTTAGAGGTAGTGCGCCTTCCCCGTGATATAGACGTTCCAGTTTTGGTTCGGGCATGGTTGTTTTTCATCCTACGTTCTATAAATGAAGTGTGCGAAAGAGCCTCCCTGAGAAAAGGGTTGTGCAAGCGAGTGCGTGAGTGTCATCTTCTTATGTCAGACTTCTGCCACGGATACTCATAGAATCTTTATCCACAGAAGCTACAGCACAAATTCAGCTTAAATCGCTGATTTAGTCAGCGGGCTTGTGTAGGGCTATAAGTAGCTACAATAACCGTATGAAAACATTTTGGCTTTTGTATGAGCTGACAATCAAAACGTCTAAATTACATTTGGCCTCAACACAGTGGAGAAAGAAATTCCAAAAGAAATGCTTTCTATAAATTCAAATTTTGACCAGATTATTAAATATTGCTTTTAAAAAAATGCCGGTGTCTTGGCATAGGGGCAGTGCGTCTTCCCCGTGATCTGGGCATCCCGGATTCGTGAAGAGTTATTCTTTGCCCTGTGTTCTATCTGTGTGGTGTGAAAAAGAGCTCTGTTGCAAAAAGGAGTTGTACACGCGAGTGTGTGAGTGACATCTTCCAATGAGCTAGAATTCATATTTGTGATTGCCGATACTCAGCGGCCTTTATCCTTAGAAACTACATCACAAACTCGGCTTAAATCACTGATTTGTCAACAGGCTTGTCAAGTGCCATAGGTAGTAACAACAACCGTATGAAAATACTTTGGATTTTTTACGAATTGATAAAAACGTTCAAAAATTTAAATTATATCTGGCCTCAATATGTAAAAATGTCAGTAAAATATTTCTCTTGCATACATTTAAGCGTATACAAAATTTAAAGATTCTCTCTACAGTAGTACTAAGTATGTAAATAGATCACCGTATATCGACTGCAAGGCGACGTTTGGACACTGAATTATTTAATAGGTGGATTAACTTACATTGGCCATATTGAATATCTCCTTACATCACCGGACTTGCCATTTGTTGACTTTTTTTTATGTTGCTTACGTTCTTCTACACGTGTTCTGTAGACGCAGTAGATCTTTGGTGACGAACTCAAAAGGCGTGTTTTAATGTCATCAATGATGAAATGAAATGCCTTTATGCCTGTGTTGTTATGTATAATTATTGGAGATCCTCATTTCGTCAAGCTTCAAGTACTTCTATTAATGTGTTATTTGGTAACTTTTCAAACTTTAACGACTATTAATAGAAGCATCATTTGTCAATTTATTAAGAATCTACTCTTGTAATAATGTTTTGTAATATTTATATTACCTCTGAAAAAGATTATGAAAGATTCGTTCCCAAACCAGTCTGAAATAAGAAAAAATAAATCTGAATTTTAATTTCTTAGCAAATTTTAGAGAACACAAAAAGGAGTTTTTGAGTACTTGTTGAAGCTTATAAGAAAAATCTCTGACTACTTAACATTGTTTCGCCATGGAAGCAGCGTAAAAATCAATTTTAGTTTCTTTTTATTCTCATTTTACTAGAGCCGAAATATTTTCACTCATTTCGATATTTTATTTGATGAAGCTTTGCAATTGAAGCATACGAATAATCGCAATAATCAATGAAATAAATGCTTATTTCATTTTTTGGAGAACATCTTGTACATAAAAATAGCTTATTTGTTTATTTTTTGACATAAATGTACAATTTTTGCTCATTTTCGATTAGCACTTGTACTTTTTAAGATAAAAAGAGTCATGGTCAACTTTTCAAATCCCAAAAATCCATTAAAGAAAAAAAAATTTGTGTGTGTGTGTTATTTTAATAATACCAGTTCCTCGCATTTTTACAAAATTTTAATAAAAATTTAATATGATACTTAATCTGTAAAAATAATTTTATTATATGGTGAAATTCAAACTGATCTCAAGACAAACACTTTTTTTAGAAATTAATTCTGGATAATAATTTTTACTTTTTTAGTTGTTTCTTTCTTTGTTTTAAAATTTTTTTGCTTCTTTTTTTCTTATTTCGTAGTTTTATTTAATTTGTTGGAGCAGTTATTTTTTAATAAATTAATTCTCTTAGTAAATTGATTTTCTCAAAGCGAAATTTTTAATCGACACTTTCCTTATTAAAAATTTATCATTCATGAAACATAATATTCTGGATGAACAAGCTGATCACTTAAGGTGTCTTGTGATTTCAACAAGAAAAATATTTTATTTCATTCAGACCAGTAAGTTTGAATCCTTGCAAGATTTCTTTTGTATATCATTTTTCATTTTTTGATTCCTGATACCGATAACGATTTTATCGAATCCAGTCAAGTCAAAAATGTGGATATTTAGTAAAAACTCAATGTTGATAATTTGACTGATAAGTTGATAATTTTTTTCGTAATTAAAATACATTCTTCGTGTGAACTTTGTACAAGAAAAGATAAAAAAAAAAGGCATCATTAAAATTGTCATTTTGTAACCTATCTTTGATCTAATATTTTCCATTGTGTTCAAATATATTACTGAAATGAAAAATACCAAATTAGGGAAAAAAAGTTTAACCTTGATTCTTTTTTATGCTGATAGCTTTCAGATACAAATTAGATTCAATATCAACACTCAAACATGAACTTCGTTTCAGGATACTTAAGAAATATCAAATGGCATAACGTGATAAATTATCTTCATGCCTAAATTAAGCCTTCACCGAAATTTTGTATTTAATCTTCATATTAGATCCTTGTCGTATATCTTAAACCTTTTGGGTCTTTTTTATCCATTATTTCACTGTTCTTAAACAGTGGGAGAGGTCTCCCAAAAACTTGTATATCCTCAAATAAATTTATATGGTATTGATGTAAAGTAATTATGAAGTATTAATCTTTGATGAGAATTCAGCATTTTCAAT
>JAOUZG010001200.1:1665677-1731370 GCA_026289955.1 Argiope argentata
AAACAGGTTTAAACTAGTTAATAACTTAAATTAATTAAGACAAATTATGACTTAAAAGTAATAATGTTCTCACTCGATAACTTGAAATTTGCTATCATAGATTTCATTCTCTTTTTTATAATTAATTAATTATTAATTATTATTATTTTGTTTTTCCAGGTTTGCAAGCCTTTTCAACTTGGAAGATTTGACAGATAACGACCTCGTTAATATCATCTTGTATTGCGACGAGGCGTACGCTTGTTCGGAAACCAACTGCATTTGGAAAATTGATCCAGACACTCTGGAGAGCTTACATAAAGTATGATAGAATAATAATGTTTTTAATGTTAATATATGAAACTGTTAACAATTTTAAACATAAAGTACATTTTATAGAAATGTGATATAATTAAAAACAATACGTACACGGAGGTATAAAATATAATATTTATAATTTTGTCACTACGTAAAAAGTTTAAAAATTTAAATCCAGCCTTGCAATAAGCTAAAAAGCAACATCAAACTTACAAGAAGCAGAAAACTTTTCTTTCAGTCAAGTTATATCAACGTAATAATGTTTGTAGGTGGACATACTATTTAGAAATCGTGAAATACTGAAATATTATACTGTTTATTTTATTATTTTTTATGAAATAAGAAACCTAAAGTTAATTCAAAATACGTCTGGAAGTTATAATCTTATCATTGCAAAAAGATAAAATTGTTACTTACCGAACATGATGAAAATCGTTCGAAAAACTTTACAGAAAAATCGATAGATCTAGAACTTTCAAACCTGGCATGTAGTTACTTTTATATATAGAGAGAGATTACTAAGAAAGCATGTGTTTATATTTTATTCAAAATGTAGTTAAATTCATTTTTTTATATAAAAAATTGTAACATTTTTTTCCAATAACAATTTTTTGACATTGCTTTTAAATTCATAAAATAACGTTTTCAATGACACATTGGGCCAGGATAGCATTTTTGGAGGGCGTTTGATTCGCATTATCTGGGTTGCAAATTCGTGCCCGCCAACCACAGACTCTCCGTGTGTGTGGTGATTGGCACACATTAAATCTGTCATGGCCACAAAGTCATCTATGCCGAGAGTAATATCACTGTGGTTACTGAGTCGGAGATGATCGTTTTCTGTTACAGATCTAAATTACGGTATGTGGATGAATGAATGAATTACATGAATGAAATCCTCCATGTAAAAAAGGTTTGAGACGTGTGTGAGCTAGAAGTCAGGCTTCTGTTCTCGGGTGCTCAGATGCCCATACTTTTAGAAGCTACCGTACCCCTCCTTCCGTTGTAAAGCGGAACAAGAGAACAAGAACAATGATACAATTTCATTTCCGTTTAACTATTTTACCAATATTAATAAATTTTAAAATCAGTTTTATAGCATTATTCCCAGTATTTTAAGTGCATAATTCAATCTCAACATATTGCCAGGATATTAAATATTTTTTCTGATCACGTTATCACTGTTATAAAATTCAGAATAAATTTCTACAACTAAAATCAACTATGCTTGAAGAATGATAATGTTTTTTGTTCGTTTTTCTTTGTTTTATTTTAAAAATTTATCTTGATCTATATAGTGTCTGTTATGATTATAAACGATATAGACATGCTATGATGTTCATCATTGCTTTTATAGCGATGGTAAAAAAAGTGTTCTTAAATTGAATCAGTTAAAAAATATTTATGAAATCCTTAGAGACAAAATGATCGGAAACAAGCCTCCAATAAATAAAAGTATAAAATAAATAAACAAATGTCTTTTATCACTCTTCGTCAGAGTTTATTTGCTTTTGTTTCGGGTGTCATGAACCATTTTTAGCTAAACAACAGTTTGTAGCTTAGGGAACCTGGTTTATTTTCAGAAAAGCGAACAGATGTTAAGAAAGTTTTTTTTTAAAGAATTTTCTAAAAGTGTGATCCTAATTACTAAAATTAGGCTTATTTCGATGTTTTTCGAATTTTTAAAAGTAGATTTGGTTGAAATTCCTATTAACTAGAATCTGCTTTAATCATAATGAGATCTCGGAATATTGATAGCTAATTGACATTGTTGAGTATATCTTTTAATATCGATACAAGTTCACGGCGACTGGATTTTGCCAGTATTTTGCCATTTTTTGCAAGTATGGCGATGATTTAATTTCAAGCTTTCAATCAAGCAATGAAATAATTCCATTTTGGGATTTCATCTTATGAATGATTCAAGATTATTAAAAGCCAAATGCGTAGAGATAAAAAGAGTAGATTAATTGAATTTTTTCAGAAAAATATTTTCCAACAAAGTTTTCAATAAGGCAAAAACATAGCCTAAAAATCACAGATATTTGATTCCACAAAATATCTCTAATGTATATTGGGCTATTGGAAATTAAATCCATAGAGGCTAAATTACTTGCGGATTAAATTTAAAAAAATCTCTTCCGACAAGAATTGAATTTGTTAGGTTACAAAATCTTGACATGGCAATTGGAGAGTTCGGTCTTGAGACCCGATTTCACAAAATATACAATACTATCAGTACCTGCACGGATTCAAGGAGAAAAATTAGCTTTAAACTTAAGTCTAGCCTCCACCCGATATGACATGAACATGTTAAGCAGCATCCAGGAAACATAAAAATATATTTGGAAATTACCAAAAATAGCTACAAAATAATTTTTTATTCCATGCATTCGAAAATATTTAGACTGTTAAAATGGTAAAAACAGGATGTGTCCGTAGACAAAACACAGGCGATCATTTCACTCCTCAGGAGATTCATTCTGTCTCCGCAATTTAGTTGCAGTGCGATTTAAACAAAGACGGTTATTTCGCTCATCAAAAGACTCTCATTCCCTAAGTGTGGACATTGTTTCTAAGATATTCGCTAACCGAACGTTTCTTTCATCTTTATTTTAATTACCGCGCAACAAACGTTCCGGTTAAGGTTGGGTTTCCTTCTTTTGGGTATAATGTGATTTGAATCGCTGTTTATAATCTAACGTAAACAAAGAATGTATTGCATACGGATACAGGAGCTCTTGCTATTTGTACATGCGCAGTTTGAGGTTTTCGCGCATGCGCGGATAAGTACAAAGTTAAAATTGCAATTACAAAACTCCATTTTTTTTATTTTGATATGACTGTAATGTACTAAAACCTTTCCCATTAAATACTCTACAAATTGGTATAAATATCTCCAATATCCATTATCCATTTCTCGAATTTTTGTGGTTCAAACGTACAGACACTTTCAGGAGACTTTATTTTATACCATGTGTAGATGAGCAAAAGCTAATTGTAAGTTACATCCGTAGAGTTTAAGTGCATCAATTGATTGAATTGCAAAAAAGTGTTTTTCAATAAGGACTGCTGCTACTTGTCAACAAGAGAGATTTTATACCATAAAATATCCACTACGTATATTGGAGGATTGCCGATCATATTCGTAGAATTTAAACTATCTCACAGAGTGGGTTTGCAAAAAAGAGCGTTTAGTATCGTTATGGTTAGCCCGCTTTGCTTCTTAATTAATAGTTCCAATGAACATAGTTCTCGAGTATTTTTAAGGCTATTTAAACTAAACAAGTTCTGGTAAGGATGTTTCTAAAATCAGTGCTAACATTACAACCGAGTTACATCTTTATATTTAGCAATGCAAATATTAATTTAAATGAACAAGCGATAACACGTAAATATCAAAAATAATATCCACACAGACCAAATACACTCTTCATTAATATTTGAAAAAAATCTTCGTAAAAAATATTTATTAATTTTTGAATAATATATTATAATTTATATTTAACTTTCTTCCAGGTTAAGCTGAACAAATATGTCCCAGTTAATGCTGCCATCGCCCATGCCCATGAAGACGCCGATGGTACAGTTTACAATGTGGGAAGCACATTCAGCTTATATAGTTCTTACAGTATTCTGAAATTTCCACCAAAAGGTTCGGAAATTTATTTAATATGCTAATTAAGATTAATTTTTTAGATTCACAATACTTTTTACATTCGTAAATTCTACGGCAATATGCTCTACCACAAAGGTAAATAATTGTACGCAGGAAAAGAAATTAAGAGATGGGAAATAATTTTTTTATGGTTTTTCAATAAAGTTTAGAGAAATGTTTTATTTTGAGATATATCCTTATTAAATGACAGTCAATAATTTAACTTTACAGATTAATATGGCAGGAAAACACACTGCTAAAAAATTTAGTTTACACTCCCCCTATATATGCATATTTATATATTTTGCTCAAAATTTCAATCGTTAATTAAATACTTTGTAATCATCCGCTCAAGTTCAAATACATTTTTTTCTAAACTTGTAGTGGATGACACTGGATGAAGATACAGTTTTTTTTTTCAAAAATGAATTCATTCATTAAATGTAATTAATTTTTAATGCTTTAAATAAAGTTTTAGCAGTTTGTAATGAAAAGTGAAATCAACAGGCAGTAGCTCGCTCTATAAAATGCAAGGATTTCAGTATTTTTCACGTGAAGGTGATGAATGCAAGTTTAATTCCTGCGAAAATCAATAATTGTTTGATAAATTATCTTTATTAATTATAATTATTTAATAAAAAGTAACTAAATTAAAAAAATCTTTGCTGACATAATAAAGAATTGTCTTAAAATTTTTTTATATGACTTGTTTTCACTTGGAACATCATTATTCCATTTAGAATATTTTCTTAATAGATTCCATTTGGAATGTTTTCCAATTCCATTTGGAGCTTATTATTCAAATAGCATTGCTAAAAATAAATTGTTTTAAAATTTTCAATTTTGTTGCTGTTAATTAAGATAAAGAATTTTTAAAAGAGTGATTACTGTTCATCTTTTTAAAGAAAGTCTGTTTATTCAAATTATAGTACCTAATTGATAACATCAATCAAATTAGGAGGTCGAACAATTAATTACCTTCATAATTTAAAAGTCAAATGAAAAAAATTGCTATATAGACACTAAAGTCAGCGAAGAAAAAATGATTAGAGTGCTTAAAGTAAGAAGAGAAATATAATATAAATCCAAAAAAATAATTTTAAATGGGAAAAGAATAGATCGAACAGAATTACTGAAACAAACACACACACACACACACAAAACTGTTAGAACTTTAACAATTTGCTTTTCAGGTTCAATAAAATATTGTTACGGATTAAAGATATCTCGCTCTGTGTATAATAGTAAAATTTGATTTTTCCTAAGCTAGTATATAGCTAAGAATGAAATATAATAAATCTTTTCATCATATCAGAACATGATATTGCTGTAGAAATGAGGTTTTGTAGCGTCAACAAAAATCCGTAGACGAAAAATTATCTGCACAAGCATCTCAAAAAATCATCTTTAATAATGTTGCCAACACATTTACAAAAGATCTGATTAAAAAAATAAATTAATGATTACACCAAATAAAACCTAGAAAAATGCCATTTTGAGCATGTGATTATATGATATGAAATAAACAGGAAATGGGATATTTTTTTTAAAACAATCAATGCGAGACAAAGTTTTTTTGAATCGTCTGCAATACTAAAGTGACTCATTCAATGAAACAGTTAAAATTAAAAACATAATTTAACTTGCACGAGCAGGTGGCGCTTGACCGTTCAAGAAATGATGTTCTGACATGATACACTAAAATATGCATAGCAGATTCATTTTATTCCTTTTAAGTCTATTTACACATTTTTAACTTCCCAATATGCTAATGATTCATGTTGAACTATTGGTCTTTTTTTTCTTTCGTTTTATGGATTATTTGCCGAAAAATATAAATAATTGAATAATTCAGGGATTTATTTCTATTATGGGCACCTTTTCCTTCTATAACCTTTTTTTAGTCATTTAATATGTATAGCATAAACTTTGAAAAGATGACTTTTTTAAATATGATTTTATATTTTAAACTACTTATTTTAACTACATTTTTTTAAAAAAAAATGAAATTTAAGTATTTTTTAATGAGTTATCGACTGATACATAAAATAGAAGATGTTTTTCAATTAAATCTAGAACATCGTCTTAGAGAAAACCAAACTAACACAGAATTCAAAAAGTGATAGAACATGAAAAATAACGCAGTTTTTCCGAAGATCTGTCTTTTATTCTGCTGTGTAGTACCTGTCAGCACTGTGTAGATGTATTCAGCCCAAGAGAGGGAAGTAATTTAGTGCCTTCGACATCACACTTCAAGAGAAATATGCGAGAGATGTTTATTTTTAGTTCGCTCAAGAAGAGGGAAGAAGTGCAGATAAGGAAGTCAAAGTGTGTAGGAGACGCTAGTTAATCCCCCCCCCCCCATAATACTCAGAATAACTAATAATTATAATAAAAAATAATAAATTTCATAACTTTAAATTGCCGCCTTTAAAGAGAGTGTCTCGTGCTTAATTTTAAAGAATAAGCATTATGCATGGTTTTTATTTGATCTCGGATAAAATTGTTGTAAGTTGCCATTTTGAGATATGCATCAGAGAAAATTATTTTCTTTCTGGTTAGAGCTTCATTCGAAAATAAGTTTGTGCTTCATATTGTTACTCATGTGAGAAAATGGAACCCTAGGAAAAAAAAAATGACAGCTGTTTTTTCATTCTTCAGTTAACTTCGAAAAATATTGTTAATCTATACTACTATTATAAATGTGAAAGTTTGGATGGATGATGTTAGTCAATCACGCCAGAACGGCTGAACGAAATTGGATGAAATTTAGAGCATAGATAGATTATCGTCTAGAATAGGATATAGGCTACTATTTATTCCGGTTGATTAGGTGGTTAAATTTTTATTAATTAAAAACTAACTTTCCCGTCAAAAATCTTCATTGCACCACTATCAAATGAGAAAGACTTTGATTCGTTTGCTTTTTTCGCACTCGAATAAGGCTAGGCTTAACGTATTTTAAACCAATTATTTCAAAAGATTCTGTTTATTTTCTTAAAGTTTGATGCATTTAAAACGAAACATAGTTAATTAATCGATTTTTTGATTCATTAAGAAGCACTTTTGTATTAAAATAAAACATAATATAGGAAATTAAAAATTTCTAATATGTATCGCGTTACACCAACTGGCGTAGAAAATTCAGATATTTGCGTTGCTCCAATTAGGCTCAGACCGTCCGTGCTCATCTATACACATCAAAATTTCCTTAAAGCTAGTAATATAATATATTTTTAGGATTACATGCGTCCAGTCCGAAGATTATATTATGAGTAACCATGCATTATTATACATTAAAAAAATGTTTTAAATGATTGATACAATAAATACATTTTAAAGTAATGTATTAAAATGTACTATTATTTTTAGTGTTACATATTTGTTATTCAGTAACCACAGACAGACAGCGTTACAAAAAATCGCAATGTATATTTTATTGATTTGATTTTCTCCTCAGAAGTCATCTTATTAATAAAATATTTTGGTTTATCTATAAACAATGAACAACCATTGAATATATGGTTTATTTATTAACATATGTGAATATTTGATCTGTGTTCTCCAAACATTTCCTTTTTCTTATAAAAAATCCAGTAAAAAGTATTAGAATTTATTATGTTTTAACATTATAATGTTTGAATTTTAGATATATTAGAATTTATATACTCAGGTTCACGTTCAATCGGTCTGGAAGGTTGGGGATGTTTCCCAACAATCTAGTTAATTAGTAGATGTGGTCATCCTCATCATTAAGTCACGATTAAAGGTTAAAAAGTCCTTTCCCAAATACATCAGAATGCGTTGTAAATACAGTCAAATTACAATTAATCAATACTTTGTAAATTTATATTTTATGACATTTAACTGTTTTTTAAATATTTCAATAAATTATTTTCACTTTATTTTTATAGCGGATAAAAGCGACAGTCCTTTCCAAAATGCATCAGTGGTTTGTAAAATCCCCGCTTCAAAAGCGCTGAGCCTCAGCTACCACCACAGCTTCGGCATGAGTGAGAACTATTTCGTATTCGTAGAGCAGCCGCTCTACCTCTCTATACCACGAATGGTGTGGGCACAGTTCATTTCCGGGACTTTTGCGGATGCTTTGTATTGGGATCAAGACTCGCCGGTATGATTTACATTTTAATTTATCAAGAAGGCCTTGTTTAACCTACACACATTATTACGTGTTATTTTTATCATGTCAGAACAGGATGTTGTTTTGGGGATTAGGTTTTTGGAAATGGCATAGGCGAAAAATAAAGGATTTTGTTATCTGCACGAGCCTCAGAAAAAAAATCAGCTTTTAATAATGTGTTGCCATCGCATTTACAAAAGCTCTGATTTAAAAAATAACTTAATGACTACAGCAAATAAAACCTAGGAAAATGTCATTTTGAGCACGTGATTACATGAATTTATGTAAATAGGAAATGTGATATTTCTTTTCTAAACAATAAATGCGAGACAAAGTATTTTTGGATCGTTTGCAATATTAAAGTGACTTATTCATTGAAACAATTAAAATGAATAAAAATACAATTTAACTTGCACGAGCCCATGGAGCTTGGCTGTTCAAGAAATGACCTTCTGACATGATACATTAAAATATGCATAGCATATGCCATTGTAATCTTTTTTAACTAGAATTATTTTCTTTTATCAGGTGTCAAAATCTTGTTATTAATGGCAGAAGTTTGGTAAAGTCTGTGTTGCAAGAAAAAAAAACTTTGGCGCATTTTATGTCTGGTTTACACTCGGCCAGTAGGCAGCGTATGAGTAGAGAAGCTGATAACAAAGAGTCGCTGTATTGAATTTTTGCTTAGTGCACGGGCGTTGTAGAACTTGGCGGCTTTTTTCTTTTGGCGTGAAAAAAGTGATAACTTATAAATTAATTCCGCTATTTCTTGCTCTTAGTTCTTTCTGATGCAAGGTTGTGTTTATTTTATTTTATTTATCATTTCTTTTCTATTGTTTTCCAAATTTAGGTGTGTTCACTTTCCTTTTTTTATTTTACCATAGGTTTTTTTTTTTGGATAACTATCCATCATTTTAATACGATACGGAGTGAAAAAGAAAAGGTCAGGGATGTTAAAGCAAAACTTTATAACCAAGCAATTTATCTTATGAAATTATGGGAAACATAAATCAGCTCGTTTCTGCCCATGCGCAGCCGAGCATAAATCCGGCATAAATATCAGGGCATTGAAGAAAGATGGGACAATCAGTTTTTAAGGGTTTTTTCTTGTTTAAGAGAAAAATATTTTTTTATAGAAATAGCTCTAGTTAAGTTATAGATCTCTCATGACTTTTGTAGACCTAAAAATAAACTTTACTTTATGATTGTACATTTAAAATCTATTTATCAGTAAAATTTCTAATTTAATTGAAAAGGAGATTATTTGCTTCTTTGAGTGAGCGATTTCTGTGCAATTCTTCACCTAAGACTGTTTAGAATAATTATGCCTAATTCTTATATCCGTTGTGTAACTTGAATATGAAACATAATCAGAAAATGGAATCAAATCATCATTACAATCAATCTAGTTTCTGCTTATTGATGAAGAATAAGCTGCTTGCCGGCTTTCTGGCGCAGAGGTAGCGCGTCTTCCTCGTGTTCTAGGAGTCCCGGTTCGGGCATGGCTGTTCTTCTCTGCGCTATCTGTGAGTTGTGTGAATGTGCCCCCCTGTAAAAAGGGGTTGTGCAAGCGAATGTGGTGAGTGTGTAGCTAAGTCGTATTCTTGGCCCTAGTTGGCGTGACTTCCAAAACGAGACGCTCATTTCGACTTTAATCTGCTGCTTTATCAGCGAGGGGCTTGTCCAATATGGCAAGTGCCATAATTAATGTAGGCATTGAAGGTCGCGGTACGAACCTGCGACGTGTGGGCCTGTAGCCGAGTATCATACCGATCAAGCAAAAGGAACCCTTCAGCTCGAAGGATATTATCTGGCTTATAAGGTTGACGCTACAGTAACAACAACAGCAACACATAAGCTGTTTCTGAATTAATCATGCATTTCGATTACGACTTTTTTTATTAATACCTATGGCAAAACTTCAGATTAATGTTCGGTTTTCTTTCTTGGGATGAAAAACTCGTGCCAATCCAATAATAATTCATCCCAAATTCTGCCAGTTAGGAAACGGCGGAATTTGTAAAAACTGCATTTTAGAGTTGGAAATGGAATAAAAACAAATGCATTTTAGGATTGCTATGAAAATTGGTGGATTGCTAAAAATTGCCAAACAAATAATAATGCTCATTGGAAAATATTTTTAAGTCTATCCATACTTATTATATTGATTATATTTTTATATAAGAAACAAATGAAATGTTTGATTTTGATTGATTTCAGACTCAGTTAATGGTGCATCAAAATTAAGATTTAAGGTTTAAATATTTTACCGTGAGTTCATAAGCAAAAATATTCAAGACAATAATGTGATAACACATTTCGATTCATAAAGTTTTCAATGAATATTGTTTTTTTATTATCAAAAAATATCAAAGATACTTTTTTAAAATTTTGTATATTTTGCCGACATTTTTCTAAAGCTAAACTAGCTCTTACATTTAGGATTCTTATAATTGAAATTAGAACGAATCTTCTCTAGTATAACGATTTTTCTCTGCACCAATTTAGTCCTTTCAATTTCATTGTCAATAACGTACTTTAATTTGTCACTAATATAGAAATTTCGGTACTATTCCAATAACTGGGCGCAAGCAAAATATCACCAAAGAAATTTGGCGGAATTCTACATTATTTGACGATTTTTTTTTGTTTTAAAATCGCTGTAAGAAATTTGGCGGCATTTCTTCTTGAATTAGTCACCAATATGGAAACTTTTCCCTGAAATAGTCATCAATGAACTTTGCCGAAAGAATTAGTCACCAATAAATTCAACTCCATAAATTAGCCACCAATGAACTCAACCCTATAAATTAATCGCCAATATAGAAAACAATCAAGCATAATAAGTTGAAAATATGAGATTGGAATGAGTAACAAGTAAGCATAACAGTTCTAGCAATCTACTTGTTTGTTAAATTTTGAGTTGCATGCTTCTTTGTTGATTTGGCAGTGTGTGGAATCCTTGGCGATGCGAAAGGACCCATTAAAGTAGATTTCAATCAATAGCAATTTAATATATTCCATTTTGATAATCACATTACAAAGTACTGCTCGGTTTTAATGGCAATAAAAAAGCGACAAGAAGAAATTTCGCCAATTTGGCGATTTCAATCGTTAAACAATATAGCATGTTATTTGCATGTTCAAAACTTTTCATAATAAATACAAAATAACTTGAGTATATTTTAATGATTTGGGGAAAAATTTTCTTGGCACATTTTGTTCTTCGTTAGCGATTAAAAAGTATTAGTACTGTTCGTCATATTTACTTTATATTTCGAATTCATTTTTATAGACTCGATTCCATGTTGTCAGACGTTCCGATGGTCAGCTACTGGACACAGTGTACTTGTCGAAGGCTTTCTTCGTTTTCCATCATATCAATGCTTATGAAGAAGACAATCATCTCATAATAGATATGTGCGTGTATGAGCAGGGTGAAGTGGTCAAGACCCTTTACGTAAAGGCCTTGGAGGACTTGTTTCACAATCCAAGAAAAATTGCAGAGCCATTTGAATCGAGGGCTAAAAGATATGTTCTTCCTCTGTCCGTGGGAGGAGAGAAAAAAGTAAGTAAAATTTTTTAAAATTATTAATGCTTCTGCTTGTGTCTATTAAAAAAAGGGTTAAAGTGGCCATTAGTGTGCCCCCAATATGGCGACCCAACACAACACTCTTCTGGTAACCCTAATGATGTTCTGTTTACTTCTTCCTACAATAATTGAGTTGTACATGAGTTTCAACAATTTTTAATAAATTTCCTATAAATAAAATTTCTCATTAAATCCATTCTTTTTGCGTCTTTGTCTTTCTCAATTATTTATTATTTACTGTTCATGTTATCCATACAGTCCTTATGTTCAATGTGCTAGAGAAACTACTAGTTTCCCGCTCCCGTGGCTAGCGAAGCCGTAGGTTGCTTTTTTAAGTTAAAAAATTTGTTAAAAAACACGTTTTTCTCAACCGATTGAGAAAAAAAAATTAACACAAAATTGATTTGGTAATTATAAAATCACATACCAAATTTGAAATACTTATTGCGTCTTTGAATTATCATGTTTCTGAAAGTTTAAACTGACAAACAGCCAACCCAGCATTATGTTTAACCAAAATTCTATAGGCATATAGAAGTTAACTCAGTGTAACGAATTTTATCTATATAGTGCACCTCGTTTTGCAATTAGCGTGTTAATTTATATTCGAATAGTCGAACTGGTGGACTTCCTCTGAACAGATTTTAATTAAAATTTGATGGAAATCTGAAAACTGGATGTAAAAAACAAACAAAAAAAAATACCAAATTTCAATCATCTAGCTCAAAGAGGTTTTCAATTATCTTTTACAGATAAACATTTTCTAAACATATGTTTTCGAACTCGAGGATCGTATAAAACATGGAGATTCGTAAAAATATCGATTTAGAATTTCTTGATGATTACTGTACATTCTCTGTATTACGATACGTGAAAGTAAAACCGTTGTTTTAGTAATCTTGTTTTACATATGTCTTTCAGCCATTTGAGAAAAACGTGCATAAAATAACGATTCAATTTTTGGTCACTATTAACATATTATTGACTAATCGCCAACAAACTCGCCACAAATCACATGATAGATTCGAAAAAAATGTTGAATTCATGCCAAAAGTTGCTACCATATAAGCCATAGAACAGATTCTCCGACCCACTACTAAGGCACACGGATTAACCATGAGCACTGAATGACCAAACCGCCATAACAGCAATTCGTGGGAACTGTGATTGAGTTCTAATGGCCGTCACCGGCTACGGTACAACCCTCCACGAAGGAAGTACGTCCCGTCATCGATGAAAGGAACCTGACCCCCGCCTATTAGTGTACCCACCGGGTTGGCGAGATCCAACCACCATACCGGAAGCATTCCATCTCTAATTACGAGGTGAGGGCCAATATCATGTAAAGCAAACACTTTCACTTCCAGTTTTTTTAAAACAGTATATGAGAAAGTTTGGGGGAGACCACTTCAACTCTTTTATTACTGTTGGCAATCGAAAATCATTACCATCTGAAATCTCAAAATTTTTGGTTGAAAATATATTTTTCCAACTTTTCATTTTCGATTATTTACATTAAATACAGAAAGAATGAAAATGCACAAGGGAACTCTAATAATTGGAGTTCTAATGCACATAATTATTGTTCAATTTTTAAATTTTCTATATAAAAATAATGGAAAATTTTGAATTTTAACAAATTTGCAATTTTGATTTTCCAGGTTGATGAAAATTTAGTGATTTTATCAAATTCTGAAGCTACAGCTTATAAACAACCAGATGGCTCCATCTATTGCAATCCTGAGATACTAACTTCCACAGGTAAATGAAACTTTCATTATATATGTTGATTATATTTTAGTATAAATTCAGTTCTACACATTTTGTTACGGATTCGATATTATTAGTCCACTTTAATTAGCCAATTTAAGAAGTTATCGAAGAACCGCTTCAGTCTCTTTCCACAACTATCTACTCGTTCTCCAAATGAAGAGGTTCGATTTAGTCATGTTAATCAACTTTAATGAACTACATATTATTAAAACAAAAGAAAGTTTTATTATCATGTGAAATCATGACTTTGTTTGGGGGATGAGGTTTCAGGTCTCAACAAATATCCGTAGGCGAAAAATAAAAATTTTATTATCTGCGAGAGCATCTCAAAAAAAATCAACATTTAATAATGCGTTGCCTATGCATTTACAAAAGCTGTGATTAAAAAAAAGTTAAGGACTGCAGCAAATAAAATCTAGAAAATGTAATGTTGTTACTTATGCTACTTGCCATAAATAAGTCCCGCTGATACATCAGCAGATTTTAAGCCGTAGGCATGCGTCTCTTGTTTTACAAGTAGCGCTATCTAGGGACAACAGTACGACTTAGTTACACACACGACACAGCCATTTTTAGGGGGCGGATTTCATTCATGCATATTTATACATTCATCTCAGATCGTAATTTAGATCTGCATCAGAGAACGATCACCTCTGCCCCAGTACCCCAGTGGTATTACTCTCAACAAAAACTTTGCGACCACGACAGATTTAACGAGCGCCAATCGCCACACACTCAGGGATTCTTTGGCCGGTGAGTTTCGAACTCGCAACCTAAGCAGTACGAGTCCAACGCTCTACCAATCACGCTATTCCGGCTTTTTTTGAGCACGTGATCATATGAAATGAAATAAATAGGAAATTTGATATCTTTTTAAAACAATAAATGCGAGGCAAAGTTTTTTGGATCGTTTGCGATACTAAAGTGACCCATTCAATGAAACAATTAAAATGAATAAAAATATAATTTAACTCGCAGGAGCACGTGGTGCTTGATAGTTTAAGAAATGATGTTCTTACATGATACATTGAAATATACAAAGCATATTTCATTTTAATCTTTGTTTTTTAAAGTTTCATCTTGCAATATCTCTGAAAAAATAGGTGGTGGTTTGGTGGAAAGCATTGGCGATTAGAGGTCATAATCTTATTTTGAGATGTTTTTCGATTATAAAGAGCAGCCAAAGGTAGAGAACAAATAAAGACATATCTAGAAGTGGGGTATGAAGAGCCCATTGATTTCAACTGGAGAGAGTAGTTAATTTTTCTATTAATTTACATACATTGGCAAAAATAGCCCAGTTGTTGAGGCTAGAGGCTTTTTTAAAGTTTTATCTTGCGATAGATATCCTGGAAAGATGATGTGCAATTTGTTGGAAGGAAGCGTTGACGATTAGAGGTCATAAGCTTTTGTGTGTAATAAAAATTCTCAAAGATAGTGCTATGGAATTTCTTTTTTTAATAGATAATTTTGTATAACAAATATATAAAATTATCTATGAAGGAATAGTATTTATAGTATAAAATTATCGATAAGGGGAATTGAAATACTGTTCCCTTAGAATCCCTTAAGAATAAAGGAATTTATTTCAGAAAAAAATATTGAAAAATGTCTTAGATAATGGTAGCGTCAACTATTCCCCAAAATCGGAACTTCTTTCTATTTTTGCGGAGCATATCATTTATACTGCATACTGTTGAAATTTTGTATCGTTTGGAGCCATAGAACTGGCTCTAAGAGCCCTCTGAATAGGTGAACCTTCTCATAACTTAACCCATTCTTATTATACTTCAGATGTGTATATATTTCAACTTTACATTGTGTAAATCTCTTATAACAGTGCCTCACCTAAAAGCTAAATAATATTTATTCCGACGATAACGTTAAGTGTAAACATTTCAGTACACAGCTCCGGGTACTTATTGTTGGCTACTGTTAGAGAATAACCATCCAAGAAAATTATTTCAGCCAGATTGTCATTAATCGCGTTTTGAAGTTCGTGAAGAGCAATTTAGGGAGCACCAATTGTCATTCATATATTTAATAAACGAACAACATTATTATAGGAATAACATTAGGTTCTTACGTATTAGACCGTCCAACTTCATCGCCAAATTTGAAATCGTCGCCAATGAATTGCTAAACCGCCAATCATAGCAATTCAGCAATGGTGTAATTCGTTGATCTTCATCGCGAAATTTAAATCCGTCGCCAACGAGTTACAAAACCGTTGGCGAAGACGGTCTAATACGTAAGTACCTAACATTATTTAGTGTTACTACATATATATATTATTTAGCTACTTTGATTAAAAAATTGCTGTAATTTTTGATTGAATTTCCTATAATTTTAATTTCATTTTTTTAGAACCATGGGCCCCAGAACTCCCAAGAATAAATTACGACTTAAATGGAAAGAAATACAAGTACTTTTATGCGATGGCAAGAAATGACATGTTGGAAAGGACACATCTGGTGAGTAAAAATAAAGGTGATCAGAAATGTGGAATTCTTATTTAATGATCAACTGTAGTTGGAATCGTTCAGTAAATGTACAGTTATAAGCAGTAAGGGAAAAAAGTGGATAAAGATGCGTTGTTTCATTAAAAAACCTGAATACAGGTAGCAAGACACAGATAAAGCGTACACAAAGTACACAGAAATAAAAAAAATACCCACAAATACCAAGTCGTAATTGAATAGTTGCTGCAACTTAAATGCAGCTAGAGAGCTATCTCTGCAATCAACACTTCAAAGAAATAATTGATTCTCATGTGTGAACATAAGCTTTTATTGTCTCTTTGAGATAGTGTAATATCTAAAAGTACACACAGATCATGCCTCCTAATAGAAATATCCTCATAATCCTTTTTTTCCTATTTTTGTAGTCAAATAACTTGAAAAATTGAGTTAATAAAAGTTTAATTCAACATTCACCAAAAATGTTTTTAAATTGCTTTGTAGTAATGTAATGTAGGGAAATGCTACACATTTGTAACACTGCAGCTAACAATAATGTAAAAAAATATCTTTACCCTTTTTTAAAGAAATAAGAACAGGAAAAATAAAATGTCAACTTTGTTTATAATATCTTAAATTTTTTTATGTCCTTCATTATAATACCTAAATTCTGAGAAATTTGTACCAGAATAAAAATATGAAATATTATCTCTAACTGTAGTAAATGAAAATTAGCCAATTGTTTTTAAAACAAATAATTAAAGAATAAAATATCAAGGTAATAAAGCCTGTATATAATATGAAAAATTAAAAGTACATTTCTCATCATCTTTTAGATTGACACATTGGCAAATGAATCCTTTAAAAATGCATTACTTGTGTGTTTATTAAAAATTCAAAGGAGGTTAGCATTTTTAGCCTTCATTTTAAGAATTGCATACTGTATTGAATTGCAGCAATGAAACTTGAAAATATTGCTTTATTTGACATCATTAAATAGTGTTGATAATATTTAAATACTTATTAAAGTGGAAAATTGAAAAACTATTTTCAATGTATAGTCTATGAAAAAAAAAGATAATTAATCCTATAGAGATTATATACAAAATGCAGAATATAATTTTCTTCAAAAAATTAATGATTTCATTCAATAATCAGCTGTCAATGATGATAAATAATCACCAAGACAATTGCTAATGTTAAATGTTAATTAAATTTCTTATGCATATTTTGCTATCCATATTTCTCTCAATAAATTATTTTTAAGAATCAAATTGTAACTGACATCAAAGCTGTGTTATTTTAATATCTTAGCATTGGTTCTATTTAATGTATAGAATAACTTTTCAAAGGAAATCAAATCCCATGATGTCACAATCCTAATAAAAAGATAAGGGTAAGGGTGATCAATTTCAAATGGCATGCTGTTGCATTAGTGTTAATTCCCTTTCTGTAAAGTTTGAAATTTTACACATATATTTATAAGAATCTTTTCTGTTTCCGCTTTCAAGACAGGGATACATTATCCGCGAAACATCAAAACCAAATTCAAAGGTGGTTGTCTTAAAATCCCTTAACTCTGTAAATATCTCTTTTATACAATAAGATTAACATAGCAGAAAAGTGATATTACAGGTATATAACAATATATACATCATAGCATTTGTCACATTTCAGCAAGAATTTTTTGTTAATACGAACTCATTTCTTTATATCTGTGAAGAATTTCTATATATTATCTTCCAAATTATTATTTTATGGTATTTTTTAATTCCATTAAAAAATACCATAATTTTTTCAAAGAGCGACTGATTATAAAATGGAACAATGAAATGCTATTACACATAGTAATATTATTTTTATTGAAACAATACCATATTAATTAGCCGAAATATTATATTAATAACTGTTTTATATCATTTTACAGATAAAAGTTGATGTTGATAATAAAACTACTTTATATTGGAATGAAAAAGGTGTCATACCTTCAGAACCAGTTTTTATTTCTGATCCTAACGCAGAAAACAAAGATGAAGATTCAGGTAAGAATCTTTGTTTCATATAAATATTTATTTTCATATTCATAATAAAACTGAAAAAAAATTCCACTATTTCCATTAAAAGTTGATTTTTAAAACAAATTTGCTAAATAATAGTTTTGAAATGAAAACTTCTATTGTTTTATGAAAATGAAGAATTTTCAATCATTCATTTTAATATGATAATAAAACACGGCATTTAAAAATTGTTATTTATCAAAATTTAATTTCATTAATTTGATAAATAATAACCCCAGATTTAATTCTAATATTAATCTTATGTACTGACATACTAATAAAAACTTACCTTTAATAAGTTTGGTGAGAAATATTATATTAAATGATTTATTTTGCTTTTTTTTTCTACTTTTTTGTCTTCACTTTATAATTCTGTATTATAATATTAATATTGTTCAAATTCAATTTCCAAGTTTTTCTACCTCCTGGCTATGCTATTTGTACAACCTTATAAATATAATGCATTCTTTACTAATTGCAAATGCTAGACTGCAGAATAATCTTTAGTTGTGCTTGTGATTTTCATTAAGTACATCTGAAAGTCAAGATAGTAGGGTGATATAAATGAAAGATTAACCTATGTACAAAATTTAATGAGCAAATCTGGGAAAAAATAATCAGTTTATACCAATTTAAATAAGTTAAAATTCGAAGGAAAAAGAATTCTTGCGACATAATTTAAAATATTATATGATGGAATTCAGATAAGCTGATTCAAAAACTCACAATTCATCACTCAACATGGCACTACATTGAAAGAAGGCTGCTGTTTTGTAATTAAAAACTCAAAATGTATGTTTTGGAATTAAACACATACTTACTTTTGCTATCATGATAACCCTGATTGTAAATTAAATTAATCTTTAAAGTCATTTGGTAAGTAAGTGATCTACAACAAAAGTAGAAAGCATTTACATAGATTGAAAGCAAATATTATTTTAACAGTATAGGTACCATTAATCCATATGAATGTTTAATCTTATATATCAATATCTTATAAATCAATATATCTTATATATCAATAAAAAAATTTATATCAATATGTATATATTATAAATAATAATGATAATATATAAGGAAAATTCAATTTTGTTGATGAGATGCTACAATACTGACATCGCATGGATTGACTTAAAAGGAATATGTGTGTAATATGATAGCACTTATCATTTCATGCAGTAAAGTTCCATACAAACTAAATTTTTGGTCTTGCAAATGAATTATTTCTTTTTGAAACTTACATTTATAAATAGAGCAGCCATTGCCCACATACAATTATTATTCTTTACTATAATCTGTTACTATAACACACATAATTTATACAAAAAATAAAAATAATAGTATTTTTAGCATTAAGTGTTTCTTATAAAAAAGGCATTCTTTTTTCATTCGAAGTTTGCTAATTCACATTAGTAATAGAAAATATTAGTAACAATGAAAACGATTTATGCTTTACTTCAAAATGAATATATTGTTGCAAAACATACAGTTTTTTTTAATTCATTAAGAAGAATAAAATTATGAGAAAAAATTTATGATTGAAAAGATAATTTTTTATAATTACAAAAGATGTAAAAAAAAGTGCAATATTTCTCATAATTATGGTAGAGAAATACTTTAAAATTTTGCTTAGTTTTTAAGTAAATGTTATTATTAAACTTATAATAAGTAATTATTAATAGTATAGTAATACTGAATAAAATTTTTATAAAATCACCCTAGGTGCACATTTATCTCTTTTAAATGATATATGTGCCAAATTTGGTAGCTGTAGTTCAAACGTTCTGGTATGTAGATCACGAAAACTTGTGGAGAAATACACACATACATTCACCCTTATTATAAGCAAAGATAAATTAAAGCCATTTATTTTTTCTTTTACTATAGGTGTTTTGATTGCATCTCTTTTATATCAAGATGATGAAAGCAAAGTTTCAATGATTGTCATTGATGCCAAATCAATGAAAGAAATAGGGAGAACAACTTTCAAGACAGAATCTGCCGTTCCTGGAGATTTTCATGGAACATTCATACCAAAGAATTAATTCTGTGAAACAGAATGCTTATGATGATTTATTTTTGCATGAGCTTTTTGCAGCACTTTTAACCGATGGAGAAGATATGTCTAATACTTCTTTGAATACAATGAACATGCTGAACATTTTTTTCAAAGCAGCTTTTCCCCTCCCTCAAAAGTATATTTGATGTATAGTTCCACAAATGTACTTAAATTCGACAATTTGCTAAAATTTATGTATAATTTTTTAATAAATGTCTTTTTTTCTTATCTTTGTTTATATTGATCTTTTAAAATGGCACTTACAATGAAAATATGAAGACTAAGAAAACATGCTTATGACAATATATTAAAAGTATGAAAGATGAAATACACTACATGAAATTATTACTGGGAATTCACAGAGTTGAATTTTTCTGGAGAAAATATCTCTTAAATTCAATCACATGCATGAAGCTTTTAAAGAAAACAGACCATTAATAATAATTCCAAATATTAAAAATCGAAAATATTATGGAGTTTAACAACACGATAACTCTTTGAAACATTCAAAATATATACAAAACAAACATAATTTGTTTTAAAAATTTGAAATATAATAAGATTCTAAAAAAATAATTGGCAAAGCTTTTTTAGATAAAGGCAAACAAGTGAAACATATCTTCAGAAAATTTTATTACAAAAATGATATATTTACATTTGAAAACGGCTGTCAAAAGTGAAGAACAAATAATTTTTTTAATGGTCACAATATCAAATGAATTTTTGAATGTATTCTTGTTAGATAATCAATTTTCATTTGTATGTGAAATGTAATTTTTGAAAAATTCTTTAATCAAATTAAAAATAAAACTAATGAAAATCACCCAAATTTTTTATAAACAAGCATTTTTAATGAAAAAGACAAAACAATAAACTTTTTAATTCAATAAGACTTTTTAAAAGCATGCAGGTCCTACAAATTTTTAAAGTACTTTTTTTCATTCAGTTGTTATTTCCAAACAATTTTCACCAATATTTTTTTATTAAACTTGATAGGAAGCATTAAAAAATGTAACAAGTTTTATCATATAAATTGAAATTAGCCAGACATTACAGTTTAATGAATAAGGTTCAAAGTATTTACTATAAGAATAAGTACTTATTTATTTTTATAGTCTTCACAATAAATGCTTTAAACATAAAAATCATCACTATAAACCATTTTATGTAAAATGCAGTTTTGTGTTAGTTAAAAATCTTTAAGTAAACCTTGTGGTTAGAAAATAAACAAGCACTGATTTAGATTTAACCAGAAAATTACATAAATGTCAAATTTAAAACATAAATTCCTTTTATGTAATATTAGTGAAGTGGAAATAGGCATTTTGCCATAGAAAAATATTTTTCTTACAAGCATGTCAAAGTTTAATATAGTATTAACCTTTGAAGTGCTCTATTCTTTAAGGTATGTAACTGTTAGGAAAACAACAAATATTATTTTTGTATGCACATTCAAGAAGTTTTCAGCAAATTGGCTGAATATTGTTTATGTGCCTCTGACATTATTAAATAAATTTTATTTTCTTAAGTAGCAAATGTTACAATTAAAATTTTTAAAACATTTGAGTAGTTTGAAACAACTTCACAGTTGCTGTAGTGATTTAATAGAATTAGCAAGATAAATAAAATATCCAGTAGATGCTGAAGTCATGATTATTTATTTCTAAATCACGCAACCTATGGAAAGAATAATTATTTAAACCAAGTGTGAATAATTCACACTCCCTAATATAACTATGTCCGGGATAAATTTTTTGAAAAATTCTCTAAAATAGCTATGAAAAAGGTCTATGAAGCCAAATTATATCAGTTAAGTGACAAAAAAAATATTGAAAACAAAATGGCATTTTAAGGCTAAAAGCAGGTATAAAACAAGAATATTTTAGTTTAGAGGGTTATCAAATGACACGCTTAAAATTTTGTTCATAGTTTAAGAAATATATTAACAAGTTCCTTAACTAAAAAATAAGTCTTATTTCTTTTCATTCCTTAAATATTGAGTTAGAAATGATAATAACATGAAATTTTTTTCTCTTTGCATTGCAAAGCATAAAAATAATTATAAAATATTTCTCAATGAATAATTTACTTTTTTTTTTGGTTCAGGAAATATAAAGCACATTGAGAAATTATCTAACCAAATCAGATTAAAAAAATATCATTAGATTTTTATTTATAAGGAGTTTTATTTCTAAAAAAATGGTATCAAAGATTAGAATTTGAAAAAAAAGTATTAAAACATAAGTGAAAGTATAAATATAAAAATCAATGTAAGCTTAGAAACAAAATTTAAACAATATTATAAAGAAACCTGTTCAAGCATCAAGAACATTAATTTTTAAAAAAATCGAAGTTTCACCATAGTTACACCAACTTTAAATTTTAAAGTAAGAAAAAAAAAAGTGGTAGGTAGCTTATTTAGTCTTGAAAGTTATATTTCGTGAAGATTATACTCACTGTTTTGATTACATGGATGTTCCATCAGAAGAAATACTGTGCCACTAGAGCTCTGAAAAATGCAAGTATAGTAGTGAAGCGCGATTTTTTTTTTGATTAATCAGAAAATGTTTTATTACAAAAATCATATGCATATTGTTTATCTTTAGTATGTATGAATAAATGACACATTAAATTTGGTTTAGAAGAAAACATTTTATAACAAAAATCACAGGCATACAATTTCTCTTTTTAATGCATAAGTAAATGAATCCTTAAATTTGCTTTGTGAGAAAATGCTTTACTGCAAAAATCATATTCAAATGGGTTTTTTTTTATCTGAGTAAATGATTCTTTAACTTTGGTCTCTGAGGAAATGGTTAACTACAAAATTCACAAACACATGTTTTTCATTAGTATGCATTTTCATGTGATTTCACATGAGATTGCATAAAAAAGCTTTTTATAGAAAGCATTGCATGAATATTGTTTTTCTTCGGTATGGATTAATAAGTGCATCTTTAAACATTTTTTTCTGATTAAACTCTTAACTACAAAATTCACAAGTTAATGATTTGGTAAGAGTTTGTAAAGGTGTCTCTAAATGCACCTGAGAATGCAGTTTCTCTGTTGAGTGTATCAATTTAAGCTCATTAACGTGTGTTTTTAAATTACTCTTAGATTTTTTTTGCATTAATCACATGAATACAATTTCTCTTTTGAATGTGCTAATAAATGTCTGTTTAAATAGAAGAAATGAGAATACACTTTGCCCCATGTGTTGCAGGTGTATGATTTGTCATTCCTCTGAGAATGTATTTGGCTAGACATGTAGCAGACATATGAATTGCTAAAAAAATAAGTGGCACAATGAAACTTCAATGCTTCAAAACATATCTAGAAATTTATCTATTCATATTCTTCTCCATTTTATGTTACCAAGTTTTCTCCAAAATATGCCAGAGATTAACGCATTTTCCTATGTGTTGTTTCAAATTATCTCACTTTTAGAGTGTAGAGCTTTGCTGGTTCTCTCAATCCATAAAATATGATATTAGCAGAGGAATTCTTCTTGAAAAATTTTGAAAAATATTCTTCCTCATCAAGTAATCTCAACATCATCCAACACATAACTTCGATACCAAAATAAAAAAAAATAATAGATGCAATTTTATATAAAAAAATACTTAATTTATCAAATACATATTTCCAATGATTAACATGGAATCACAACAGTTATAACTATAACATCAAAAATGACTCAACTCACATATGCACTTAGATTTTGTTAAAATTTAATACAATTTTTTAAAACAATGATCCTGAGTTATTTGAAAATTAAAAAGCTGCAACATAAATATCTACCTCAGATTTCTTTTAACTCCACGACAATTGTGCTGATGCAAGTGAACTGAGATGCCACCTTATGTAGTTAAAGAAATTCCCAGTTATCTTACTTATATTCCAATGTATTCTATTTTTATCACAAAATAATTAATATTTTTTTCCTGGCTTTTATAAGAAATGAATAATTAATCAATAAAAGAAGTAAAATATCTTTTTATGTTTAGTGACAGTGCTAAATAATACTACATAAAATTTATGCATTTTAAATATTTTGAATAAAATGAAATATTTCTGTTAAAATCTGCAATTCATTTAGAATTTGCACGTTATAAAATTTCCATACCATTAGATAACTAAAGATGCTCTTAAAATTTGACTGTCCATGATCAGGGACATGTCTGTCACTTTATATCCTTTGAAATAATCCAATGTACAAAAATATTTAATACAAATTGTCATATTCACAGGATTATTGATCAGAATTTACTTGCAATATGCCAAAAAATGTAACAGATAAAACATTTTACAATACCTGTCAGAATAAAAGATTGGTCAGATGATTCTCTAAATACTTAATTGGATAAGGAAAACATGAGGTTCTTTTGCATCAGAAAGCTCATGAAAGTTTTGTTAATAAGTTAGACTTTTAAAGATTATCTTTCTCATATATAAATTGCTTTCAAAATGAATGAATAGAAGATGAATTGTTTTCTATTTGATTTACACGAACATACGTCCAGCATTAAATGCATTGCAATAAAAAAAACAAAAATAAAGTTTGATAGCAATATGAATTATTAAATATGAATGTTAACATCTACTCTATAATAATTTTGCTTCAAATGTCTGATTATAGGAAAAATGTTTTTAATATACTTAACCAAAAATTTTAATGACTTAAGTCAGTCAATGCAGGTCTTTGAATTTTCAACATATTTGATAAAAAAACAAAGTACATTTCAATACTCCCTTATGTCAGTCATATAAAAATCATAACAAAAAAATTCATTCAGAAGTAGTTATAATTATAACAACTTTATAAATGACATAATAATTATAATAACTTTATAAATGACAAATAAAGTTTTAAAGAAGATTATTTTTTTGTTTTGCATTGATTTTTATGAAAAAAAAAAGTAAATTATACATATGGGTGGTAATACTATTAATTTAAATCTTTCTGTCAAATGTTCTTACAATTCAACATTTGCTGATATTATAAATTTTTATCTTTTGGACAAAAATTCACCTTCTAAAGAATTTGCAATTACACATTCACTAGTATAGTAAGAGTATATTCACTAGTATAGTATTACTATATAGTAATACTTCAATTACATTGATTTATTGTATCATTCAGATTAAATTCAGAATATGTTATATAGTATTATGCCATCATGGAAACTAACCAACAACTTTGGTTCTCTTTGTTTTGAAAGATTAAATGGGATAAATATGTAAATATTAGAAATAAATGTATAAAAAATATTGTAAGTAAAAAAAGGTATATATTAATTTTAATAGAAGAGAAGTGATAATATTATATACTTGCATACTAGATGCTTTAAATTATTAATGTATTTCTTCCAAGAGAAAAAAAACTATTTGTAAATAATTTAACACATAAAAATACCCCTGATGATTATGTAAATTCTTGTAAATGCATAACCGTTAGTTGACATTTAATATCTTCATTTGGCAAAACTTACCTTATTTAAATGATGTGGTTCCATGTTAAATAAGATTAATGTTATGCTCGCTGGATTTATGGAGGATCTTCTTCCTTTAGATAATGGGCTTTCTCTAGATTATATTCTACTTGAAAATTGTGATATCGATCTAGCACATATAAGAAACCAAGTATAAATGGTTAAAAAATTACAATTATTTAAGGAATAAAATTATATTTCTAGTGTGAAATAAAGGGAATGAACTTTGTACAAATCTCATATTTTGTTTTGATGAATATAGAAATAATAAATAATACCAAAATAATAAACAATTTTGAAAATAAGATAGCTCATATTCAAATAATAATAATTCTAATTAAAATAATTTATTTTTAATTCTAAAATAAATAACTTATTTCATTTAAAACTAATTTTTTTAAAGAAATATAAATTATGGAAATAAAAAGAGCTATATTTGAAAATATTTAAAATCAGTCAGTTGCATCTGGGCAACAGAAAAGTATCATTTGCTAACTAGATCAGAAAATCCACATATTTCCTCCTAGATTAGTGAATCCAGATCCTGATATCCCACACCCATAATATAGCTTCAGAAATAAAGTTCAGAAAATTATTTTATAATACACAAAAATATACAATAATAGTTAAACATGGACTTGAAGATTATTAGCCTTATTAAACCATTGTTATTATAATATTTATTATAACAAAATTGTATTAGTTATTAACCATCTAAATCCTGAAATTTTTTCTCTTACATTTGAAATGCTCTAAATATGAAGAGGGAAATTTTTACTAATAAAGCACACAAGTATAAACAAGAAAAAAAATGCATAAATAAATAAATAAATCTTACTAATTGCTTTTTTGTAAAGGTAAATTAGAAGGGTTGTGGCATAAGTTACAATGGCGGACAAACTGTTGCCTGTAAAAATTATGAAATCATCAGAATGATAATAATTGGCAATGAATTCCAGGTTCTACTGTTTTTATAATAGTCAATGGATTTCACTAGAATTTTATATTCATGTTTACTTGTATGTCAAAACTTAAGTTTTAAAATTGCAGTAGAGAATCAAGCTATTATAAGTTAATGGTATTATTTCTGAAACCTCAGTAACATACCAAAATCAATACAATCATGGATTTCTAAAACAAAAAGATACTTGCACTATTAAATTTTATGATTTTGTTTCAAATTTACAAAATCCAACTTAAAACTTTTATTAAAAATTGTTAATTATAATATGAATTTTAATAAATTTTGTGTTTCAGGTTAATTATATTATAGATTATTTAAAAAATATTATGCTAATAATTTAAACATTTTCATAACTCAACATTTTTTTTTTTTTTTTTGTTTAGCAAATATCAGTTCAGAACAAAATTGCGGGATAGAAATATTACTCTGGTCTCTCTTCTTAGAATGACTTACAGCTGAGGATATTTATCAGTACTGTTTAAACTAAGGATTTTGAGCTATACAGAACAAAAAAATGCAGAACTGAAATTCTTGTGCCAAAAAAACACATGATTTTTTCAGCAAAGCATTAACTGATATTAGGGTTTATTTTAAGAGAATCCATGCAATACTCTGTTCATCATACAAGAAAACATTAGATATGTTAATCCGATAAACAATGCCAGATATGAGCAATCTTGAGTTGAGTTTGATAGCTGAAAGAAAAAATATATATATAAGACTCATTTTTAAACTAAATCAATTACTTAGCGCATCACACATAATTTAAATATTAACTTAAATTGAAATATGTTAATTTTTACAAATTACATTGATAAATGTTAAAATATAATATAAAAGTTATTCAGAATATAAAAGTATCTAGTGATTATGGTCTTTTAGATGTTAAAAATGAAAATGCTTTTTGAGAGGGGAGGGTTATATAATTATAATAGAGAAAACTGAACTGTTAAAGTGGTTAACCTCTCATTTTTAAGATAATTTTAGTTCAGTACTTGAGAATACTAGAATGCCTAAAATTCTCTTTTAAAGATTTTTTAAAAAAAAAAAAATCTTTGTCACCCTCTTAAGAATTACAATAATATTTTGAGTTGGTTGATATACAAAAGAGGTATGCATTTGGTTAACATCTATTACACAAATATATGCTGCTGGGGCATCCTTTAAGTGTTCTGCAAAAGAAAAAAAAATGCTATTTTTTTCTAATGAATTAAAATACATAATTCTTGATTTGCAGTGTCTAAAAAAATTTCACTAAAGCATACAATACCATACCAAACTGTAATTTTTTTATAGGTGATGAATTACCAATATGGAAACCTAACCACATTTTTTTTTTTTTTTTTGCTGATTTTTGTCAAATTTTTTACTGCTTGGCAAAATTTAGATGAGATTAGAATAAACTCTACGCTATATACTATAATGACAACACTTATAAAGATCTTTAGATAATAAATTTTAAAAACTTTTACCAATGATCTAATTTTTCAGTAATATCAAAATGCAGGGTTTAAAAAATTATGATAAATGATAGTAATAATACCTGTTCATATTGAAATCATAAATATCCTTTTCACACTTTTATAAAGTAAAAATACATCTGGAAATAGGAAAAGGGCAAATTAAAATACATTCTTGGCATCATTCAATTTAGAATAAGATTGGTGTCATTACTGAGGATCTTTAAAGATTAATAGAAATGTTATTTAATTTCATTATATCAAAATGCAATAATCTCTGAAGCAAAATGACGGAAATTATAAAAAAGAAAAATCAATCTAAACAATTGTAAAAAAAGTTGTTCCTATGAAATCTGTTTTGAATCTTTATGAATCAATAACATATTTAAGCATATGCTATAAAATAAGAAGAATTTTAAAAATATTTTAATTAAAAGTATGCAACTTTAATTAGCTTTATGGGATTTTGTCCAATATGAGAAATTTAAATATAAAATTGCAAAAATTCTTGCAGTTCATTATATTATTTTTCATAGAAATATGCTCAAAATTAGGAGTGGTTTTTTCATAACAATATATTCAAGCATTGATGAATGTAGTCAATTGTTCAGAAAAGCCTATCAGTATAAATCTTTTTTGTCAATTTATTACTGGCATGTGGTTAATATATAAATAACTAATAGTAGTTATATTCATATAACAGATATTTAATAAAAAACATATATATACAATTATATATACCACAATACCTGTTGCGAATGGCAGCGCCTCACCCAACCAATCAGAGCTAACCTGAACTGACGTCAACTGTTGAGTTCTGTATTTAGCCAGTCGTGTGTTTCTCTTTACGCCTTTCAATGTAACTTTGTGTTTGTCCGTGTTTTTTATGGAATAAAAGTCTTTGTGTGTCACATCCTTTGCCTATTCAGTATCTAGTTCGTTTTTAGCCAAAACCCGACATCGGGTAGATGTCAGCCCATAGTAATAATAATTATAAGCAGCTTAATTACGCTACATAATTTTTGGCGCCCAACGTGGGGCAAGGTTTTGGTTTCAGTTAGCGTTTGAAAACCTTTTCGAGCCTGAAGGAAAAATGGATGTGGCGCAGTTAAAAACACAGCGAACGCCTCTTCGTTCAGCGTTCACAAAATGTGCAAAAGATATTGAAGGCGAGCTTGCAAAAGAAACTTCTAGAGTCAGCGAACTTTTAATTTTAAAAACTAAACTTTGTGATAAGTTCACTCGTTTAGAGCAGTGCCAAACGCGACTAACAGATGCCATTCTGGAGAATGCCGATGAGGCAGAAAAGTATGAAGAGGACTTTCTGTCCGCAGAGAAATACCGTGATACTTACTCCGAACTCTGTGCTAAAATTCAAAGTTTGTCATTGAAAGCTATGGAAGTGAAAGAACTATCGGAGAAACGGAAGTTTAAGCTGCCTACGATCGAACTGAAAAGGTTCAGTGGGGAAGCAAGGGAGTACCTCACCTTTTGGAGTCAGTTCAAGAAGATTCATGAAGACCCAACTATTGCCGACGAGGACAAAATGCAGTATCTTTTACAGTCGATGCAACCAGGATCAAAAGCAGAGCGATTGATCCTCAGCTTCCCGGCCACCGCCGATAACTACAGCAAGGCGATTCTTCAGTGTCAGCAGAGATTCGGTCGAGACGACTTATTGGTTCAGATTTACGTCCGTGATCTGCTCAACTTGGTGATGAAAAATGCGTCGTCTGGAAGAACAAAGGTGGACCTTCCTCGTTTGTATGATGAGTTGGAGGGAAAACTTAGGGCCCTACAGACTCTCGGGAGGACTCAAGAAAAGTACAGCGACTTCCTGATACCTTTAGTGGAGAGTTCCCTACCGGAAGACGTTCTTTTAGCCTGGGAGAGAACCAGAAGCATGAAGGATGCATCGGAGGGGGAACATCGGTCCTTGGAGTCGTTGATGACCTTTCTGAAGCAAGAGGTGCAAGGGGAGGAGATGATGGAACTAGCGAGAACTGGGTTCTCATCCCCTCCAAATCAAAAGAAAAGAGAAGCTCCGAATAAAATGGACAATTTTGTTCCTACGGCGACAACCTTGGTAAGCACTCAGCGCAACAAAGGTAGGAGCAGTTTCATTTGCATTTTTTGTAACAAGAGACACCCTTCCAAGGACTGTCTAGAAGCCAGAAATATGTCCTTGGAAGATAAGAAGAAATGTATTCTTAAACATAGAGCTTGTTTTAGCTGTTTTTCTGTTTCTCATTTTGCTAAATTTTGTAAAGTAAAAAATTCCTGCTTGTATTGTGCTAAACCTCATCATTATTTAATGTGTGATCTTCCTGCAGAAAATAGTAAACAATTGGTTAATACTGTTGAAACAAAAAATTCATTGTGTAATAATTGTACCAATAATGTGTTTCTTATGACTCTAAATGTAAAAGTGTGTTATAATGGTAAAGTATTAAGATTAAGAACGTTAATCGACTCAGGGTCTGAAAACTCCTATCTTTCAAAACGCGCAATTGATAAACTAGGCATTAAATCAAATAACACGATGCAAATGCAGCATATATTGTTTGGAGGTTTAGAGAGTAAAATCAAAAGTCATGACGTTTACGAACTGTTAGTGAGTTCTTTGGATGACTCATATAGTATCAGGGTTACAGCTTTCTCTACAGATATTATTTGTGGCAAAGTGCCAAGAGTGAATAGTTCTGCTGTACTTAATGAATTACATCAAAAAGGGATTATTTTGTCTGATCTCGAAGGCCAGGATTGCGTAATAGATCTGTTATTGGGAGCGCAGGTCGCAGCTGTGTTATTTATGGGAGGATCTGTTAGGTTGGATTCGGGATTGTTTGTATTAAAAACGCGCTTGGGTTGCATTTTGACTGGAAAGCAGGAAGTGCCTGGTGAATGTAGGGCAAAAAGTGATATTGTTTTAAATGCTATTTCTTTATTAGTTAGAGATTCTCGTATCACTGAATTATGGGATCTCGAGAAAATTGGAATATGTGACCCCATTCAGAGATTAAATGAAACTAACGAACATTTAAAGGTGATGGAGGAATTTAAAAATAGCATGAAAATCCTGCCGGACGGTCGATATGAGGTTTTTTTGCCTTTTAAGTCATCTGTATTTGAGTTGTCTTCCAATAAGGAATTGGCTTGGAAGCGACACGGGAAAATGTGCGAACGCGCACAAAGGAATGGGCTTTTAAATGATTACCAAGCTGTATTTCGGGAATGGGAAGAGTTAAAAATAATAGAAAAAATTGCGGTTGATTGTAAAACTTCTCATTTCTTGCCTCACCGGCCAGTTGTTAAAAACGATTGTGTCACGACTAAAATAAGGCCAGTTTTTGACGCTTCGGCTCGCGAAACTGGTAAGAGTTCTTTAAATGATTTATTGTATAAGGGCCCAAATTTGATTGAGCAAATACCTGATATAATTGATAGGTTTCGAAGCTATGCTATTGGTATTACTTCCGATATTGAAAAGGCATTCCTTCAATTGGGGATTGCTCCTGAACATAAAGATTATTTGAGATTCTTTTACCCTGTTGTAAATGAACAAATTGTATATAGACATTGTAGAGTGGTTTTTGGTGTATCATCGAGTCCTTTTTTATTAGCTGCTGTACTTTCTCACTTGCTTGAAAATGTGTTTATAGAAGAATCAGAAATAGCTGTTAAATTAAAAACCTCATTTTATGTCGATAATTGTGTCACAGGTGTAACAGATGTTACACAAATGGAAGAATTTATTTTGAAAGCTAGAAGAATTCTGTCACGTGGCTGTTTTAATCTACGAAATTGGGAAAGCAATGTAAGTTGTAAATACATATCTAAGAGTACGGGAACAACCAAATTATTGGGTATTTTGTGGGATTTAGATAAGGATGTTCTAAAATGCAATGTTAATGTAGAAGATCTAAAATTTGACTGTTCTGTAACAAAAAGAACTATTTTGGCGGCTGTCCAGAAAATCTTTGACCCTCTCGGAATTTTATGTTCTGCAACTCTACCACCTAAAATACTATTGCAGAATGCATGGAAGTTAAAGTTGACTTGGGATTCACCTTTGCCAGATGAAATTGTGAAACCCTTTCTAAAGTGGTGGGGTGAGGTGAATAAACTTTCAGATATAGAAATCCCTCGTTATTTTGAAATTAATGATAGCACACAGATGCATGTTTTTGTAGATGCCTCTGGGGAATCATTTGCTAGTTGCGTATTTCTTAGATCAAATACTTCCAGAGGTGTGAGGGTTACACTTGTTAGGGCAAAATCGAGAGTAGCTCCTTTAAAAAAGGTAACAATCCCCAGACTAGAACTGATGGCATGTTGTGTTGGGGCCAGATTGGCACATTCGATACAACAAGCACTAAATTGTAAAGAGATGCAAACCATTTTTTGGAGTGATTCCATGGTTGCATTGTATTGGTTAAGGGAAAAGGGAAGTTGGTCAGTTTTTGTGTCGAATAGAATTAAAGAGATAAAGTCCCTCTTTCCTGACAACGAGTGGAGACATGTACCGGGGAAAATGAATCCGGCTGATTTAATATCTAGGGGTTGCTCTCCAAGTCACTTGGTTAACTCACATTGGTGGGAGGGTCCAAAGTGGTTATTGGAGTCGTCGGATTCTTGGCCAGTGACGGAATTGGTTAATTGTGATATTTCTGAAATTTCATTAGAAAGAAAGAAGGTTAAGTTGTGTAATTTAAATATTTCAGAAGAGAATATCTCTTGGTATGCAGAAAGAGTGTCTGATTATGAAAAAATGATACGTGTATTTTCTTGGATTTTAAGGTTTGTGAATAATTGTAGATTTGTTAATTCAAAATGTAGGGATTCTGAACTCTCTCAATCTGAAATTGAGAATTCTGAAAAGAAATTGATTCTGTTGGTTCAGAGTTATTATCTTTCTGAAGCTAAATCTTACAATTTTATTGAAACTGTTGTAGATAATGAAGGCATTTTAAGAGTAAAAACTAAAATTGTCAATCGAAATGATGATAGATCCTTTTTGTATCCTGTATTGTTACCTGAAAAATGTGAATTCACGAAACTCTTAATTAGAGGTGTACATAGAAAAAATTGTCATGCTGGAATTCATATGATGCAATGTTTGTTAAGAGAGAGCTATTGGATAATTAGAGCTAGGAGAGCTATAAAGAATGTACTGTATAATTGTATTGTTTGTAAACGGTTTAAAGTTAAGTCTATGTCAAGCGAACCTACACCTTTGCCACCAGATAGAGTAACGGATTGTGTTCCATTTGAAATTGTTGGAATAGATTTGGCAGGACCACTGTACCTAAGAAATGGAGATAAAGTATGGGTGGTCTTGTTTACTTGTGCGGTATATCGTGCAATTCATCTTGAACTTGTTAATGCTATATCTTCTGATTCCTTTCTTTTGGCTCTTAAACGATGTATAGCTAGACGTGGGCGACCACGAACTATCTATTGTGATAACGGAACAAACTTTCGCGGCGCCTCCAATGAATTGGCAAAATTAAATTGGACCAAAATTCAAAAAGATACTATGACTCCCAAAATATTTTGGAAATTTATCCCACCCACCGCCGCGTGGTGGGGTGGCTGGTGGGAAAGGTTGATTCGCACATTAAAAGATCTGTTAAAACGAACTTTAGGTAAGTCTGTACTAACTTATGATGAGCTGTACACTGTTATTTGTGATTGTGAGTCTATCGTTAATCGTAGACCACTAACTTATGTGTCTGAAAATCCGGAGGAATTGATTCCCCTTACGCCTGGTATGTTTCTTGTCGAGAACAAAAATTCAAACACTGAGGATATCGAGGAATTAAATGCGAATAGTCTTAACAAAAGATTAAGATATAGAAGTAAACTTTTGCAGGACCTGCGTCAACGCTTTAGAAAAGAGTACCTGGGTCAACTTGTTCAAAAACAGAGGGGAAAGCATTCGCGTGCTCCTCAGATTGGAGAAGTGGTTTTGGTTGGGGACGATAATAAAAAACGTTTGTTTTGGAATTTGGCAAAAGTTATTGACTTAATTCCAGGTCGCGATGGTAAAATTCGAACGGTTAAACTTAAAACTCGGCATGGAACGTGTTTACGCCCCATACAACGCATCTATCCATTGGAAATTTACTCGAGTGAATCTTCAGTTAGCGAACCAGGTGAGGGGGAAACAGTTTCTTCAGATGCATCTAATAATGTAAGTAAATTAGAATCTACTGCTGACGTAATGATTAAGAAATATACGTCCTCTGGGAGATGTGTTAAAGTGCCCAAGAGACTTGATCTTTTCAATAATGTATGTTATGTTCTTGAGACTCTTTCGGAGTCTCAAGGGGGGGAGGATGTTGCGAATGGCAGCGCCTCACCCAACCAATCAGAGCTAACCTGAACTGACGTCAACTGTTGAGTTCTGTATTTAGCCAGTCGTGTGTTTCTCTTTACGCCTTTCAATGTAACTTTGTGTTTGTCCGTGTTTTTTATGGAATAAAAGTCTTTGTGTGTCACATCCTTTGCCTATTCAGTATCTAGTTCGTTTTTAGCCAAAACCCGACATCGGGTAGATGTCAGCCCATAGTAATAATAATTATAAGCAGCTTAATTACGCTACAATACCAAACATATACCACAATTACTACCTCAGATTTGTGTTTAGTAAATAAATATCTCTTATTAACATTCCTACTTCCCGCTAAACCATTCAATTTGCATCAAATAATCCCCAAATAGCTGCTAGCATCTGATCATTGAATGAAAGCAGAACATTTCCTTAGAATTGATACTACAAGAGTACATTAGAAATGGTGCAACTCCGAATTTCAAGAGAAATGTACGAAGCAAGATATATAGAATTCATGCTTTATTATTGTTGCTATAGTTTTTAATCTTCAATGTCATTGATCGTTACGGATAAACAACAATAAAAAAGTTTTAATAATTGTACATAATTTTTTCATAAAATTCGTAAAATAATTATGATAATTTTCTTTTGTAATCCATGTCCAAAAGAATTATAAATTCTCTTTATTTCCTTACACATAAATTTACAGAAAATTATTCATTTTACAAAGAAAATGAAAGATTTTTTTAAAAAATGAAATTGAATCTTTAGTATTTTTCATTTTTTCGTAGACAATATTTCTATATTTCTTATATGGTTTAAAATATTGTATCATAAAAAACTTTGACCCCATGATATTGATGAAATTACTTTTCTCGAGTATCCTTGAATATGAGAGAGGTAATTAAAAAACATATCTTTCAAATTATGTTTCCAAGTAGAGCATAGTAAAAATAATTTTTCCTTGGTTTTCCATTATTAAAAAAAAATCAAAATTTTATTACATTTCTAACATTTATTCACTTCGACATTTGAACTCGGGATAGGATCTTTAGAATTCTAATCAGAAACTTGGTATTCCATAAATTTACTGAAAATTATTTAAGAAATAAAACTGCAATTTTTTTTTAACTCAAAAACTTTGCATATAATTTTTTTAAGCAAAATAAATTACTTTTTATAGTATGTGCAGCTTTTGGTACTCAGTGTTCAAAGATATTTAAAAATATGTCAAATAAACACATGTAATTATATGAGCTTTAAACAATTAAGCTATATAAGCAAAAAAAATTTTTTTTTCAGCACTGAGTATAATTATTGCTTTAGCTTGAGCATTTTGATCAACATACTTATGTGCGACAAAAGGCAACAAATGGAAATTACTTGAGATAATTAGCCAAATAAAGAAAAATCACTGCTTTACTATCTAGAACAGAATAATAAATTGGACTCTTTATTATTAACTTTAATTAATATCAATTTTTTGGAAGTAAATTTTTTCTTAATGATTTTTATTTTTTGTTTTTTATTAAATGGACGCAACAATCCCTTCTATAAATTTTTGACCACTCTGCACCAACAAAAATTTATATTAACATGAAAATGCTTTTCAAAATCTTCAAAATTTACTTAAATGTTTTAACTTTTAAAAAAACATGCCCTGAAATTTGAGATGAGAATTCAGAATATAATCAACTCTTATATTAAGACTACTAGATTGTTATTGTTTTATATGACAGCTTTGACATCAAATTGAAATGATGGACATTTTTATGCTTTTATATATAAATGCACTGATCTATTTTGCTAAAAAAAAGAAAATAATATTAAAAAAAGCAGCAACACTGTGTTGATTCAAAAAGCAATAGGAAAAAAAATTAAAATACTTTTCAGGGAAAATAATGTATGAGCCTCAAATAAATATTAAGGATAACTGGTAACGCATTAAAAAGGATTGAAAACTTTCTATTTGTAAAGTTTATGATTACAACTCATTAGCCTAACAAAACATTCCTTATTTTCATTCTGAATTTAAAAATTAATTTAATGCTCTTACATGAAAAGATATTGCTATATGTTCAGGCTTATTTCATTTACAAAGGTATTAATCTTTAATTAATTAACCCATAACATATTTATTCAGAATACACATTTATAATAGTTGCGTATTAGACCGTCATTACCAAATTCCCAACATTATTTATGGTAAAAAAGAATATGTGTGAATGCTTATATATATTGGCATTGCATACAATAAATTGCTAGACCTAAAAGTATCAAAGCAAGTAGTGATATAATTTGATGGAAGGAAAGGTGGATCTTATAATTACTTTTAAAACTAATTAAAAATTATATGAAATTTGGTAATTTTTTAATGATGATTCCTAAAAGCTTTATTGTTTATACAACTTTAAAAAAATATGTTTTTTTAAAATAATTCCAATTTAGTTGCAATTTTTTCTTAATTAAAGAAATGTCAAAATTACTTTTGCAAAATTTTTAACTGATTTTAGAGCTTCAATAAAATGTAAGCCATCATCCTATTTTATTAAAAATTCGTTTGAAAGGATTTCTTCCATAATGAAAGCTAAGGAAGGAAAATCCCGCTTATGTAATTAAATCCAAAACAGGCATTCGAACCAGTAATCTTTCAAAAATAAATGAACAGTAAAAAAGCTTATTAATTTTTATTTTACTATACAACAGACTCAAGATTTCATTTACATTTATACTTATATTTAGTTCAAGGAAATAAATCTACAATTAATAATAACAAATAGTAATATTTTTTTTGTTTTTTGCTTCCTTTTTCGATATCGTTAAGCCAGAAATTTGTTCACAATTTAATAATTTTACACTTCTGTTCGTTTCTTTACATTTTTCAGTTATGAATTTTTTTTAAATATTACTTATTCTTATAATTTCACATTTTCACTCAAAATATTTCCAGTTCATAGTTCAGAAAATTGCATCAAAAGTAAGCATTAATGTATGAAAAATGTCTTTTCTTCCGGTTTATTGTAAATCATTAATTTATGTTTGTCATATATTCCCCATTTCTTCTTGTTCTTAGTTGCTTTCTTGATATTAAAATACGTCTCAAGTAAAATTAGCCTGCTTTATCGAGTGATACATCCCTGACAGATGGATGCATTAGTAGACTAGAGGTGGGTCGTTCGCGAACGAACGGGTCAAAACGAACGGGTCATCTAAGTGAACGAACTGAGTCGGGTCGCCATTTTCTGGAATAGTCGTTCGTTCGCGAACGACTGTGTGGATCCACACAGTCGTTCGCGACCGAGTGTGTGGATCCACACAGTCGGTCGCGAACGAGTGTGTGGACCTGGTTATTCCTGTTTACGTACAAGTGTGTGGATCCACACAGTCGTTCGCGAACGAGTGTGTGGACCTGGTTATTCCTGTTTACGAACGACTGTGGGGAACTTGCTAATTTCATGCCTGAACCTCCTAGAGATAAGATGTTTGTGGTTATGTCCGCAAAGGAATGGGAAAACAGGGGGAGGGGAGAGGAGGCAGATGCTTCAATGTCGCTTAGCAAAAGACTAGTAGTTGACCTTGGGTGATTACACGGCGTTTAGCTTTTTTATCACAACAAATTTTGGACACTCGTTTAGTAAAAAGGAAGTATTTTATGGGAGGTAGGGATAACATTTTTCAATTCCTGGAATCAGAAAGTGTGGGAATTTTCTTCTTCTGGTGGATGGAGATGGAGGAGGGCATTGCCGTTTATTTATATTGGAGATTTCAGGAAGTTTTAATTGTAAAAGATTTTTATTGAAAAAATGTTGGAGTATATTACGACTTTTCTGTTATGATACCAAATTTTACCTTTTAATACTACTAATTAAAAAAAAACATTTCAGAAATACTTTATAATACAATATAGTCTTAAAATGAATCAATTCGAACATTTTATTTGTCTTTTTGTATTTTGCGTGCTCTTTTATTCATAAATTTAAGATATTATAAAAAAAAATATAAAATAAATTTTATTTAAGTCAGTGCACTGCTGTCATGATAAATTATTTACTTATTTTTTAAAAGTTTATATATATATAATTTTTTTTCAAAGTAAATAAATAAATAAATATGTCACATCTATTATTGTATCATTGAATCCAATTATTTTTCAGCTGTAAAAAAAGTTATAAATGAAAAAAAAGAAAGAAAGAAAGGTGCTCATTCTCATTTGTTTAAAATTGCTTTTATGTTATTATTTATTTGCTTAAATATTCTTGTTTTGTTAAATTTTGAAACACTGCAATATACTATCTCGCTCTGGTTTTAAGAAAAAATTTATATTATATTATATATATATATATATGTATGTATATATATATGCTTCAATTAGCATTTTTATTTTCTCATTTATAAAATTTAGAGAAAATATTGCAATTGACAAAAAAATTTGAACTCAAGATTTTAATGAATCTCCACGTTTCATTCTTCCTTCAATTAGAAAACACATTTTCAGAAAATGTCTATGTTTGACAAAAATAATGCAAAAGCCTTTTGAGCTAGATGGATGAAATTTGGTATAAGATCTTAGCACCAAACTTATACATTTCAATCGAATTTTCTGTAACATCAGTGTAGAAGAAATCTGTCTATCTGACTGTTTTAAACATCAGTTAGTATGGGAACTACAGAAGGATAAAAGCTGGATAGTTAAAGTTTGGGTACACATACCTAGTGTATATTTTATAAACATCTGTCAAATTTTCTGCCAAACTCGTCATAGAGTTTACGGCATGCCAGTCTGCACTTTCAGAAAGTTGACTTAATTTTTTTAGTATTAATAGTTTATATATATGCAAATATATATATTCATTTCTACGCTTTTGTCAAATCAAAATAGGCATAATTTTACAATAGTCTGTGTATTGTGAATACAAAAATAAATTTTAAAATTTAATAAATAATTTTTAAGAATTATTTTAGCAAAAACTATGCATTTTTATAAAACTGAAAAAATACTTTAATTAGAAAATACCCAGTTTACATATGCATACTTATACAAAGGTGCTTGTCCAAAAGTTGAGTTCAAAGTGAATCCTGTCCTTAATTCAATTCATACGACTATTGGCATACATTCCAGGAAGTAAAAATAAATAAAAGAGGAATAAATTGAAAAGATTCAAAGGAAATTGTGCATATTTCAATGCATCATATCAGAACATAATTTCTGGAACGGTAAATCTACCCGTGCTCATGATAGTTAAATAATATTTTTATTCGTTTTAATTGTTTCATTGAATTAGTCACTTTTTTATTTTAAAAAATATATCACCTTTCCTATTTATTACATTTTATATAATCATGTGCTCTAAGTTACATTTTTCTAGGTTTTATTTGCTGGAATAATTAACTTATTTTTTAAAAATTGGAGCTTTGTAAATGCAATGGCAATACATTATTAAAAGCTGATTTTTTTGAGATGCTCGTGCAGATAATAAAATCTTAACTTTTCGACTATGGATTTTTGTTGACCCTAAGTACCTCATCTCAAAAACATCAGGTTCTGACATGATAAAAATATTACTAATGTTACTTAAAAATTATTGAATAATATTATAAATAGTGATATAATATCTCAAAAGTTAAAATAGTGCCAGTGGTTACTGAGCTTTATTTTTTATGGAATTATCTAAACGTAATAATAAAGCTACGTACTGACAAAATTTCATTTTAAAATAATTACGTAAATAAAATAAATAAATAAAAGGAAAAATTTCATAATAAAATAAAAAGTAAAATTGGACCTAAAAAACGTTTTTAAAAAGCATTACAGACACCATTAAATAACACTGTAATCTCAGGCAGTAAAATAACTAATGTTTAAAATTACAAAACCTAGACAGTCATCCCGTCCTGCGAAAGGGGAATAGAATCATAAGAGTGTAAGCATTCCCCCCTTTTCTGTTTTATGTATAACATATTTCTCAGAAAGAACAATCTATTTAGCAAAATAACAACACATGCGTCGAGAAGTAAACACAATAATCACAATACAACCGGACATTTCCGGATTGGGAAGTGACGTAATGAGTCAGCACAGAAGCAACAAAGTCGTTCGTTCTCGAACGAAAGAGCCTAGTTTAATCGTTCGCGAACGAAAGAGTCTAGTTTAATCGTTCGCGAACGAAAGAGTCTAGTTTAATCGTTCGCGAACGAAAGAGTCCAGTTCATTCGTTCGCGAACGAAAGAGTTGATTCTTTCGTTCGATGAGTCTGAAAAGGTCGTTCGCGAACGACTTGAAACGAACGGGTCAAATTGGTGAACGAACGATTTTGAGTCGAATCTTTGAAATGAACGAGATTTCCCATCACTATAGTAGACCATAAAGAATTCGTTTCTGCGCATATCGCAGTTTAGTAGACAGCTGCGCTGGGATAGTAGTTAAATTTGACGATACGAAAGGTTCACACATTGGTGACATCTTGACTCCAACAGTTTCCTCCTCAATGCATTTATAGATATTTGTTTTAGCTAACGAAGTAATAAATAAATAAAATGGTAAAGAGACTAATAAGGCAATTATTTTGAACCGACAGTTTTACTTTATCACTTCATTATATAAAAGAAAATAAACATCTTTTTGAAAAATTATTTATTCTTTTAATTGGCACAAGTTGAATTGTCAATATCATCATCCTATAACATGTATCGACGACAAATTACAGAAATAAAAATCAAACTTTTAGAACAAATATCTACGAATTAAATCTTACTTATTATCATATTTTCATTTAACTTTCTTTTTTTCATTAATGTTTAAATTTAACAACTCATTATTTCTTGTTAAAATTTCCGCTTCCCGCCAAACTATCCAATTTGCACCAAATGAAGAAAAAGAAAAATTTTTATCTGCGGCACCAGCTCGCCTAACGTCAGAAGTGAATACCAACCTCATTGGATAGAATATAGCGGTTCTCACTGAACGAACCAGAACTGAATATGCAGAATCAGAATACTAGAACGAAACTTTGAACGGGTTGGCATTTTGTGTATTGTTGATAAAATGTTTTCAAGGTGATATGAATGTTTTAAATTCTATCAATACAAGAGTTTCTAGTATTTTATATAGTTTTATTTGCCTTATATGCAGAACGGTTTGGTAAATTGTTAATTCTTCTCTTTTGAGTCAGAATTATGATATTTCGGCATATAAAATTTATTTCCCTATCCATGTATACATAAGAGAAATATTTACCATATAAAATAAATGAAAAGTTTCTTATTGATCTTGAATCTTGTAGGGTTTTTATTTTGTATGTAGGAAAAAAATGTAGTTGACGAAAAATTTGGCTATTATATTTAACGAAATTCTCCTATTTCGGCCCACCGTGAATCGACCAAACATATGTTTGGGAGTTTGGGCATATGTTTCCCTGTCACTTGAAACGATGGTAAAAAAACGTATTGATCTAGAATAATAAAAATTTGGTAATTTTAAAGCTGTATTTTTAAATTTCTATTATATTCAGTTATCTACCTATCTGTCAAGTGCAGCTACCGCTACTGTTAAGCCGCTTAATTAGTTTTAACTTCTGTATTTAGTTTTATTTGTATGGCAACAGTTTTGATTGTTTGATTTTATAATTGTTTCGAATAAAGATGTTATGCCGTTTTTAACTATGGAGTTAGTTTGGATGATTTAAGGAAATGTATAGACAAAATGAGAGTCATTTAATGTCATAACTAACACTACCTGCTAGTTACAGCTATCTTTCTTCTTCTCTGTAAGAGTGCAAGTAAACCCTATAACTACAAAATATATGGAGCGGGAGAAATAAAAATTTTCCTGTAATTTTAGATTTGTATGAATTTAAAACGAAGTTTTTCTTGTCAGAAGTCTATCTACATGTCAACTTGTTTACAGATTTAATATACATCCTTACACACAAATATTGTACAATATGGATCAATATTCGCAACATTGTATAATATTGAAATATTGTTTAATATCATATAATATCGCACAATATTGCACAATATTATACTACAGGATGTGCTACCTGGGATGTGGCATCAAATCAAACGCATTAATATCAATGTAAATGCAATAATTCAAAACCACAAAATTTATATAAATAAAACTTGTTATATATATATATATATATATATATATATATATATATATATATATATAGTACTAATAAGCCTCAAAAAGTCAAGTGCGAGTTTTGGAGGGGGGAAATAAATCTGAGCATTCATCGCGTCTTCGGCTTTGCCCAAGGATAGCAATTTTTTTATGGAAAAGGAGAGTATAATTTCATTATTACAAAATATGCGAGAAAGTTTTGGGAGACTGATCCAGCAGATTTAAGTATAATAATGCTAATATTTCTCATTAAAAAAATTGAACCATGCAATTCACAAGAGCAAAATTTATACAAAACTCCCTACTGGGCAAAAGAATTTGGAACGCCCTTTAATTACTTTTTGAATAATGAATATTGACTTAGAAAGGGTCTTACAAAAGTTTAACTATTCTTTTAATAAAAAATAAACAAAAGTAAAAATTGAATTCTGCTATGCATACTTCAAAGTATCATGCCAGAACATAATTTCTTGAACGGCCAATCATTGAAAACATTTTACTTAATTAAACAAACTTAATTATTGTTAACAACTCCTTTTAAAAAGATTTTTATTAATGTTTGAAGAAAACATCTGAACAAAAAGTGACAGATTTTGCAAACGTATGGATTAACCGAACAATTTAAACTATTTTTTTAAAAATGTTTTTATTCAAGTTTGAAGAAATCTTTCATAAAGTTAAAAAAAGCTGAAAAAATCATCTCGACGGAAAGAGCAAATTGGAGATTAAAAAGGTCTTTATTTCGAAATTGCGACCCTTTACCAGTATTTTTGAGTCTCCTAAAGCTTATTTTTGAGAAAATTGAAAATTAAAATTTCAATTTCTTGCTCACGCATTTTTGCTGTCCCCAAAAACTTCCTACCATTGAACCCTCATTGAAGCAACACTTGTTCGTGCAAGTTACGTTATATTTTTATTTATTTTAATTGTTTCATTGAATGAGTAACTTTAGTATTGCAAACTATTAGAAAAACTTTGTCTCGCATTTATTGTTTAAAAAAATATCCCATTTTCTATTTATTTCATTTCATATAATCGCGTGCTCAAAATGACATTTTTTAGGTTTCATTTGCTGTAGTCATTAACTTACTTTTTTAAATCAGAGCTTTTATAAATGCAACGGCAACACGTTACTAAAAGTAGATTTTTTTTTGAGATGCTAGAGCACATAATAAATTTTCAATTCATTGACCACGCATTTTTGATGACGCCAAAAACCCCACCCCAAAAACAACATCATATTCTGACATGATAAAAATGACTTCATTTTCTTTTAATAATTTTGAAGCATAATATAGCTAAAAAATTTCAGTTAATGTGGTTAAAAAAATACACAATCTTAAAATTTAAAATATATACTTTTAAATGATACCATTTTTATTTTCCTAAATTTTATGTTTTTTTTTAAATTTTAGTAAAAAATGTTTTGGGTACATTTTACACTTTTCATTGTTTTAGCTATTGGAAATAAACTCAAATTCGTTACGATAGTATTAGACATATTTGCCGTGTACAAGTAATTACAATAGGCTTTATGAAGCCACTTGCAATCAATAAGGAATTCTGGAAAAATATAAAATGCAATAAAAACCAGGCGAAGTTATGATACAGGATTCTAGGTGTATAGAATGTTTTTCAATATTATGCAATCTGTATTTTTAAATTTGTGACAATAATGTTAATATTGTTTAATATCATACAGCACTGAATGAGATTATGTATATGCATATCTATGCTTTTACAAATGTTATGTAAACGAGTCAAAATAGTAATAAATCAAATTTTCCGACAAAGTTTTATTTTTCAAAAAATAAATAGATAAAAAATTATTATAATGATTACGTTAAAATCAACAGAACATTACACAATAGAGACCCACAAAGATAAATCTGCATATTTGAGAAGAATGTATACAGAATTATGACTGAAAATTCAAGAATAGTTAATATCTTGTTAGGATAATCAACTATTCTTGGTAAATAGTGATTGTCATTGTTATCCTCGGATTAACATCTGACTGGATAGCTTCAAAGATTTCTGCTTTGTGGAAAAATCAAACAAGAAAGCTTTATTGGTAAAGACAACGATTAATAAATAAGCATATCTGCTTGAATTTAAGAAATAAATGTGCCTTATGTCTGTAGAATTAGGACTGAAGTTTCAAGAACAGTTTAAGGTCATTCGGCAAACCAAGACTATCGACTCCGTCTGGTAACATGTGGTTTTCATCGAGTAGTCTTCGAATGATTGTCCGACAATACTGCTTCAAAGATCTCGGTTGTATGAAAGGCGAGTCAAACAAAACAACTTTTCTGTAAGTATAATGAGCATTCCTTAAGTTGGTAATTCCATATTTCTTTCCACATACCCTAGTCATCTCATCAAAGGTGATGTAAGAATCTGGAATCGAACTCCAGATAAGTCTCAAGGCTTCAGACCTTGTTGCATAAGTGACTCCTGCTATTGAACTCAGGCAAGATTCTTCCAAGTAACTGCGAATGATCTGTAGCATTAGTAACAGTCTTCGAGAATTTATCAATCCTTCAAAAACTGGGTCTAGCAAGTGGGTCCTGCTGAAAGAGAGTAAATCAAAATTACAAATCTTTTACCAAAAAAGTAAGCAATCAACACTATTTTCCCTAGTAGCACACAAATATTGTCCAATATTGTATGACATTGATCAATATTCGCAATATTCTTCAATATTGTGGAACATTGTTTAATATCATATAATATCGCACAATATTAGGCAACAGGCGGTGTTACCCTGGTTATGAGTTTATTGAAATTACCCTTTTGCTGCTGAAAATTTAACAATCTACATTTCTTTCAATACATTTTTTTTTCTTATAATGTAACAAGCCAGCTTTGGAGACTAATTTGTTCGCCAAGATTGTTGACTCTTAATGTTATTTAGTGACTTATGGAATTAAAACTTCTTTGTTCTCCTTTTTGTTTGATATGAAGAGAAAACTTGGGTTCTATTTAATCGGCTTACACCAGTTTAAAAAGTGTGAGTACTTTGAAATAAAAGCAAAAGTGAAAATTCTGCAACAGAAATAATATTGGTAAGAATACATACATGATTGGATATTTTGATGAATAAATTCGAATTTCATCACAGCATTTAAAAACATTGCAACATACAGGTGGTTATCAAATTAATAGAAACACCTTAGATTTATAAAGAATCATTTGATAGTGTGACGTCATCAAAACTTAGCGGAGTGATTACTCAAAATTTATCTTTTTAATTTTGTTTATTTATAAAAATCACAGTCTGACAAGCACGCAACATAAAACATTCACAACACATGAAAAAAATGAGATAGTTTATACATTACAACATTTGTAATCCAACTTCCACCAGACATCCATGCCTTTCGTTCTAAACAATCTAAAGCACAACCCAATACATGCCATTCACGTCAACTCTATCCAGCAAAACTCAGTCTCCCCCCTACTGGAATGTCAATAATATAATTAATGTAAATTCTGTGTTGGCATCTATAGGCTGTTCGAACAACTACCAGTTCAAATTCTTTACAATAGTATAGTATAGGAGCGCCTTTGACTTGTAATACAGCTTGGATTCGCCTAGGAATAGATTCAAACAAGTGTTGAATAGTGTTTAGAGGAATATTGTACCATTCTTCTTGCAGATATTGTGAAAGTTCTGGGATAGATGCCGGTGGAAGATACCGATTACGCGTTGAACGCTCTAAAATAGACCTTAACGGTTCAATTATATTGAGGTCGGGTGACTGAGCTGATCAAGGCAGATGTTTAACTTCATCCTCGCGTTCATAAACTATAATTAGACGAATCTCGCTTTATGGATAGTGCATTATCATCCTGGAAAATTCCATACCTTGTAGGAAACAAAGTTTGTATCCTAGGATGGATCTGGTTAGCTAGCATTTCTTCATATTTCTCTCCACAGATCCTTCTTTTCAAGGTGACAATAGGTCCAGTAGACACCACGACATGGCTGTCCATATAATTTCAGATCCGCTTCCATGCTAGACAATAGGAAGGAGAAAATCATGATTGTACTCTTGCAGATTCCTCCAAGCACAGAGCTTTCCTGTTATAGGGAAAATTGTGAAAAACGATTCTTCTGGACTTATTATTTTTCTCCACTTATCAATTGACGAGATTTTGTGAGTGTGATCTCACAGTGGACGATGTTTAACATTGCCAACTGTGACAAGTGACGTGGGAATTGTTGTTCCGCAATAAATCTTCTGTTCATGAAGGTTCTTTTTAAATGAAATCCCTGAAACTGGAGAAAGCAGATTGAGATTGAGCTCTGCTGTCATCTTTGTTGTAGTTTGCTCTTTACTATCTGCTTCAATACCTTTTGGTCCCTTTTCTCAGAAATTCTCTTTCTGCTCACTATTTTGCTTTTGCCAAACTTGTCTTGGCTTGCTGTGTCTCAGGTAGCCCATCTTGTAGTATAATGTTGTACAATATTGGGAGTTATTATATGATATTAAACAATATTACACAATATGAAACAATATTGTGAATATTGATCAATAATGTACAATATTTGTATGCTACTAGGGTAGGGGGTGTATGTTGTCACGACTGTAGACATCGTACTACTAGAAACGCCTGAAAGTTGGGACATTTCGGGAACACTTTCTCTAGCTAGACGGACTCCTACAATTTGGTCTCTTTGAAAATATGAGAGGTCCAACTTTTTATGCTTTTGGGGAAAAAAATGAAGAACTATAGATCTTTAATAAGGCTAACACACACTACCAGATTGTATAGATTTTTATTTATGTATATTAAAAAAAACACTGGCGTCTATTGTTATATTTTAAGGTTTACGAAATGCATTCAAAAATGTCACTTTTATTGACAGGTGTTTCCTTAATTTTGATAACCATCTGTACATTTTATAAAATTGAATTTAAAATATTAAATTCTTAAGAAAAGGAATTGATATTAAAATGGTATTTTTTGAGTCTTAAGATATTACAATAGAATCTTTCTATAATACAAGTTTTTTTTTTGGTAAATATGAAAATCAGTTCTTGTAGGAAAGTTACCTGGAGACGGATAAGTCTATTTTTGCACTCGATTGAACTTTCTGTTTGAAGCCTATTTCTTGATTTCTTTTATATTTTCTATGTTTTGTGAAGAACATTCATTATAGAAGGAAACGTAAAATAAAATTAATATTCGATTTTGGCCCCCCCCCAACTTATGTGGAGGCCCGGGGCAATTGCCCAGTATGCCCCTGCCTTAGTCAGACCCTGTATATACATGACCATGTCTATATAAAGATATATAGCAAATTTAAATTTTTAATGAATGTCAGGACTTTTTTAAATAATTTTTATTGTGACTTAAATTCTTCTTACTATTGTTCTCAGTGCTTTATGCTTATACGATTTTGCTCTAACGCTCATATTTTTAATAAAAATGATTATCATAATATCAATATTACGGAAAAACAAATAATTTCATTTCTCAAATTCACTATGAAATGGCTCTCCTTACTTGGATTAGTTTAATTTAGTCATATTAATGCCCGTTTTTTAAGCAACAAAGGAGATATTTCGGTGATTTTGAAATTTAAATAATTATTAAATTTAATTATTTTTATTCTCGTAATTTTGTGCCTCTATTAGATGATGAAGACGGTACATAAAGTTGCAGCCCCCCCCCACACACACTTTCGCACCACACCAATGGGTGGACATTGAACCCACGATATCATATTTAGTGACCACAATCCCACACTCACAACAGATTTTTAATGAAATCTTGTCTCGAATTTAGAATCCTCCAGCTCCGAAGTCGAGACCTTGCCTCTAGCTGGTCTTACTACTTAAGGCTGTGACCTTTTCATTCAATAGAATTTTAATTAAAATTGTTCAATTGGAAGAACATTGTTCTGAAAATCGTAAAATATATTGTCATCGTACATATTCTGTTCTACAAAATTTCATTGCTGTTGTGCATCAAAAAAAAATATTTAAAAAACATTAAAAAAATAGTTATAAAATTTCTTCTCTGCAAACATGAAACGTAAATAAAAACGTTCAATAAAAATATATTCATTTAAAAAAATCTAATAAAAAATAATCTCAAAAAAATTTCATCTCTGCAAATATGAAAGGCGCCCTATCCAATAAAAATGTATTTATTAAAAAAATTCCAATAAAAATAATCGCAAAAAGATAAGTAATTTCATCTCTGCAAATATAAAAGGTGCCCTGAAAATATAAAAGGTGCCATTATTTTTAATAAAAATGTATTTATTAAAAAAATTCCAATAAAAATAATCTCAAAAAGATAAATAATTTCATCTCTGCAAATATAAAAGGTGCCCTGTTCAATAAAAATGTATTTATTAAAAAAATTCCAATAAAAATAATCTCAAAAAGATAAAGAATTTCATCTCTGAAAATATGAAAGACGTCCTGGCCAATAAAAATATATTCATTAAAAAAAATCCAATTAAAAAATATTTTTTTAAACACATTTTTATAAGTGCACTGAAAAGCAGAATTTTTTACATTTTAATTATTTTCCACTTATTAATCTTGAAATACATTATTTATCACTGTCTGAATTAGGTGCTTTTTTGGAGAGGAATCAAATTATGAAAAGTTTGAACAATTGGTTTGAACTGAGATAAAAACTTCTGAGAATATGAAAATACCTCAAAAATAGATTACAACATTCTGTTTTTAGAAAGTGGGAGCAAATCAAGATAGATAAAAACATTTAAATTCATTCAAATATACTCACGGTTGTCTAGTCATAAACATAGCCACATCTTCGCATGGGAATATAGGAAATCGAGGTGCATCTCGGTATCGAAGAAGAACAGCTATAAGATCGAACCTTCCTGTGATCATGCACATGGTAATTGGATCGCAACAGAAAGGCATTTCCTCCAATACATAATATTTGCATTTGTAGCAGTGAAAAAGAACGGACTCTAAAATATATCTTCGTCCAGAGTTATAAAGAAGCCACTCTTTGAAATCTATCTGAGAGACGAACTTTACGAAAACCTGAGAATCAGTACAGTTAAAGTACAGAATCTCCAGAAACTCGTGCACCAGCGTGTAAAGATTGTCAAAGAAAAGGACAAACTTCATTGGCTTCAAAAGACGTAAAATCAAATCCACCTTCCGGTTCGAATGCTTAACTGCTTCCCGAATATACAAATAAAACTTTTGTTTGTACAGACAAGGAAAGGCTCGTAGAAAGTGAATTCTACTACAGGCGATCAAGCTTTGACCGCGAGGTCTTTCTCGTCTTAAACTTCTTTCTCGTCCGTTTGGTAAATCCAAGTGATACAAATACAACAGTCTTCTCTTTGGTGCCAATATTCGTCTGAGATGCTCTTCAGTACAAATGAAAGTTGTAGTTAAAAGCTCAGGAAAGGACCGAAACATTCCTTTCAAGCATCTTTCGAGTCCTCTTTTTTTGATGAGAGCAGAATGATGAGAAATGCCTAAATCTAGATATGACACTGATTTATGAACGATGAAACAGCATTTTATGATACTCTCCGGGTCCATAAGTTCTACGAGGGTACTTTGCGAGCGCCTTTGAAAATCATACTCTATTTGATACATATTTGCTGTCTGGGTAGTAATTTATTCTAACAAAAAAAAAACAGTTAGATATACTGAAAAATAAAAACAATTAAATATTTATGCTCAATGTCTCTCAAAATGAACTATTCCAAAATACTTAAAAAAAATTAAATTCGCTATTTCAGAAATGGGAGGAACCTTTCAACAGCAATGCTCGTTTTTCAAATAAAATAATTGAAGATGAGTTACGCTTTCACTTTAAACTAGATTACTCAAGCCAACTAAAAAAGTGGTTTCAGCATTCAAAGAAATAAAAATGAGATCACTACCCTCAGTAAATAGACAGACACAGGTCTAAGATGAATTTTGCTTGACAAATGATCAAGTATTACTTTTAAACTGTATTTTAAGAGGTCGTTAAAGGTCAAACTTATCTGTCCGTTTTCTTATCATTGGCAGATGAGACACGCGTGTCCGATAATGTAATTTACCGTGGAATTTGGATTGAGATAACAAACAGATGCCTTGGGATGTCCAACGTTTTTGCCCTTCTATATTTGAGATTTTAATTTGTGAAATATGACACACGTGTTAATTGGAATAACACATACAGCATAATCTAGGGATAATTTTTGTTTAACCAGTTTATAATTTTTTAAAACTTTTTTTTTCACAGTATCAAATTTTCTTTTATAAAGGATTTTCTCCTGTGAAAGAGCCTTTCCATATTTCTTGTACCTTTTTTTCTCTCTCTGCACATATTTTATCGAGGAAAAAAAAAGAGATAATTCCATTCTCTAGTTCAACGGCTTAAGGATAATTAAGAGTAAAATTTTCAATAATTAACTTATTAAGATTATTTTTATGGGAATCTGATGGACCTTTTGATTCTTAAATATTCTATCATCTCTGAATATGGAAGGGCTCGACTTCCTCTTAAAAAAAAGAAGATAGAGCCTTCAAAAATCGCAATACGTATTCATTAAAAGTCGATATAAAAATGGTTTTGTTGGCTAATGGATGCTAACGTTTAAATGATATTCAATTTAATAATTTATGCCTTTATTTATAGAAACAGGGAAGCTGTTTTAGACAGAAATTGTAATTTTGAACCATTGTAAGCTGATGAACGCTAAAACTCCATTTTACAAAATTTTGAGCCACAACCAGTTGGAAAATACAGCCCTCGACATAAGATTTTTACAAGGAAATAGATTGAGTTCTTAGCCAAATATTAATCTGTACCGATTGATGTCCGCGATACGAACCTGTGGCACTAGGGACGGCAGCCGAGTAACATGACCACTACACCAAAAGTCGACTTCGGTATCGTAGATGCTATCTGACTTATGAAGCTAGCGCCACAAATCTTTACAAGATGAAACACTCTAATGAACAAAACTAGAGCATGTGATATTTAATATTTTATATTTAATACAACAGAACGGAAATTTCATAGAGATATTTGGACATTACAGGCGATCACAGTGCTTTGGTTAAACAGACGTTTTGGTCTGGGAAGAGTTAAAATAGTTAGAATCAAAAGAAATATCCTGATTTTATTGAGAAATGTTTGAAGAAGAAAAAAAAGTTTGAGAAATCGGATTATTTGAAACGTCCACTAAAATAAATTTCATAAATTAACAGATAAAGAATACCGAAGACTTTCACTAACAAAATGTAGAGTTCTACTGAGTAATACAGAGGTCATCTTTAGTATGAAAACACCCAATCCCTAAGCCATGGAAAGTAGCCAAAAAATAAAAATAATTTGAGAACTCAATGCATGCTCTCATTTTGGACTAATTTTTAAAGCAACAGTTCTACTCAGTTAAACAACAGTTCTACTCAGTTAAGGCATGATAAGTCACTACAATGATAGAATGACATTTAGTAAATACTAGTTGCTTTTGATGGCCAACCATTTTTTCCAGAATATTGGATTGCTTTAACGTAATTAAATCTCCTATGCCAATAAATTCTTATTCATAACATAATTAATCGACAAAGCATTTTTAGGTTGATGCTCAAAACATTTTTAATAGGAAATTTGCAATGCTATAATAAATTATTTTATATATCTTTATCACCTTTCTCTGATATGTTAGCAAGTAACAACGTTTAATTAATTTTTTTGCGAAATTATGTATTTTTAAAATTTTAGCATTATTAACCCTTTGCGATCCGATGTCGAATATAACTCGACATTCAAGAATGTGTATCATTTTGACGTTTTATTTATTTATTTTTCAAATTTAATTGTTAAAAACGCCTACATAAGGGTTAAGAGATGTAGATTCATTTTTCAAAGAAATTCGACTTAAAAGAATTATGTATATTTAGTTTTCATAACACTAAACAAATCTTTGTATTATGATGAATAATTTTGCATTTACACACGTTTTAAATCTTTAGATGCCATTATCACAAATTCTAATCGTCAATCAAAATTTTTTATGAAAAACCACATGAGTAAAAACTTAATGCAGATTTTCTTTTGGTAAAATAATTTCTCAATATGTATGCAGTTTCTGATTTAAAGAGTAAGTTGATATTCTCGTCTTCCGCTTTACAACGAAAACAGGAGTGCAGTAGTTTCTAAGGGTATGGCCTCCTTGAACAGAAGTCTGCATTTTAGCTCACACACGTCACACTTTTTACTGGGCGGACTTCACTCGTGTACTTCATTTATTCATCCGCAGATCATAATTTAAATCTGGAACAGAAAACGATAATCTCTGACATGGTTTTTTAAATTTAACGTGCGCCAGTCACCACACACACTGAGGGATTATCGGCTAGTGGGTTCGAACTTGCAACCCAATGGATGCAAATCCAATGCCGTACCAAACAGGCTATCCCGGTCCTAGAGAGTAAGTAATCTATTAATTTAGGAAGAAGTTGTAATTGTTTTAGGGCTTTATATTATGAAAAAAAAATCGTGTTTATGAGTAGAATAACAATATTTAAAGATTGGACCGAAATGCGTCTAAATTTTTAGTTCAAGAACTAGGTAATGTATTTCTTAAACTATCTGAAAAGAGCTATCTTAAGCTATCTGACGGCGAAATAATTTTTATTGTTGTGAAAATCCCTTCAACTGACGGTCAAAACTTCGACGGCAAGAGAAAGCAAATGCTTTTGCACTCTCTTGCTATTCTCATCGAAGTTTCGTCCGTAATATACGGTTTTTTAAAGTTAGGTATGAATTTTGGCTTTCCTTACAAAAGAAACATTCAAAAATAATTGAAGTCATTCAACACAAAAATTATATCTTCGAAACACAAACAAAAGGAAATTCTGCAGAATGCTAGTGCAGATCAATATTAGCAAACACGTGTTTTGTTATTACTCAATTCCTGTCACGTAAGTTGCAATGCTTTTATCTTATAGCTCGAAACTTTGAACTTGTTTATTGTACTGCCAAAATCTTTGGATAACAAATAAATGAGATTGAAATTTATTGAATTAAATTAATAAACAGAGTTTCAAATCCCTATTTACTTTATTGCATTAATATGAAAAAGTTACAGTTATTATAATAAACTCTGCAGATTATTTATGGTAAGATTACTAAAATTGGAATAAATTAAAAAATTATTTATCATATATTTACTGTTATTACTTTAAACTATGGAAATTTCTGAAAGGGACATGTGAAATTCAAGGGAAATAATAAAAATTGAGATAATGGTAAGTTGAAAACTTAATAGAAATTTATTAAATTTTTATTATGCAATTTAATAATGAATAATTTTATTATATAATAATTTAATTTCAACGAAACGTTTTGAATTTCCTTTTGTAAATTCTTTGTGATTTCCTTACTTTAGCCTATTGTTCTCAGACCTCTATTATTTTATAATTTTGTTCTGACAATCAAATTTTTCCCAATTTTTTTCTTAGCACATTTTTATTTTACTTAGCTTATTTCATGCTTGTAAAAATGGGAGGCTCTAATCCATTTTTAAAGTCATTTCTTTTTGATACAGTTTTGAAATTTTGTGTTCTTATCCACTTTTCGTGACAGTACAATATTTTAATATTTTTTATAATTTTCAATTTATTAACTAATGTAATTAAATTTTGATTTCACACACATAGAGCTACGTGGTATATTATTTGGGAGGAAAAAACTGATTTTTTAGCATCCATATTATTTATGATAATGGAATATAAACGTAAGATTAAAATGCTTCGAAAGCTACTTTAAATTTATTTAGCGCTCGGTTTGCATTTTCTTAGCATAGTTTGCATTTCTTAAAATTATTAATTTTTTTTGGTTTTCATTTTTAATAAAGATATATTAAAACGATTCATATTGAAAATTAAAACAAATTTTTTATGAATTTCATGAGATTTAAAATTAAGATCATGTTGTTGTTACTTGTTGTTTCTTATGGCACTTGCCATTGACAAGCTCGCCGAGGCAATCAGCGATTTAAACCTAACCAGCGTCTCTTGTTTTGTAGTAGCGTAAACTAATATCAAGATTGCGACTTTTGCTACTCCCTCATCGCATTTGCTTGCACAGCCCCTTTTTACAGGGGAGCACATTCACTCATCTTACAGATAGAATATAAAAGAACAACCATGTCCGAATCAGGAAGCCCAGATCACGGAAGAAAGTGCTTCCCCTATGCCAAGACGTCGGCAAACTTACAGATCTGCATCAAATAAAATATTTATCTTATTAAAATTATAAGATTTCTTAGATGACCAGCTTGTTCATCCAGAATATTATCTATTATTACCAATTGCTCACACCTCCATACTATCACAGAGCTTCTATCAGTTTGAACTGTTCCTTGTAATAAGCAGAGATCCATGGATTTATGGGGTTTTCTCCACACCCGTGTCATTGTTGTTATTATTAGTGGCACTTGCCACAGACAAGATTCGCCAAGGCATCAGCTAATTTTAAGCCAAAAGGAGCGCCTATTATTTTGAAGTAGCGCTAACTAGGACAAGATTACGACTTAGCTAAACTGTCATCTTGTCGCTTGCATAGCCCCTTTTACAAGAGGGCACATTCATACGCCTTACAGATAGAACACAGCAGAACAACCATGCCCGAATAACTAAAATTCAGAACTCGGAGTTAACATCCATACTTTAGACATCTGCCAAATTTTGAGTCAAACTTAATTAAGCTTTTACTGTATGTCAGTCTGCAAATTCAGATATATATATAAAGGCGAGGTACTTTTCCGTTAGGAGTACGTCAACGCAAAATCGCCAAATAATGTGAAATTCCACCAAATTTCTTTGGCGATTTCAAACCAATACAGCGTCATATTCTAACATAGTAAAAACAGTTTAAAAAATGTAATAAAGTTGCCATTGACTCCAACTTCTTAATTACACATTAATTTTCTATTTTTAAATCGTTTTTTTTGGATAAATCGCCAAATTAACAAACCTTTTGTATTATTTTCTAATAACCCTAAAAGCGAAGGATTAATGCCTCAAAAGCGATAAATCACCAATCTGTTGCCTCCACATTTTGAGGCTCAAACCAAAACATAATCATGTTCTCATATGGCAATAAATTGTTAAAAAAAAACTCTTTATGAAAAAAAAAATGAAAGATTTATAAAAACATAAATCCCGATTCATAGACTAATTGCAAGAAAAACAATTTCAAAGGGTTTTTTAAGACATCGTATTTCATACAAAATAGAATATATGTAAGGTATCGAATAGTGGCTACACACTTCATATGTATATAGTATATACATAATGAATAAAATGCACCAAAAAATTAAATTTCAAGTTATTACTACATTAAATACCAATTGAATATGTACAAGCATTAATTTGAATTATGAATTCATCAAACTTATTTTGGTGGAATGCAGATAAGCATATAGTTTCAAGTGGAGATAGAAATGAATTCACTTGTATTCATGAGATCCAATTTATTAATGGAATTCATTTTCTACAGATCAAAGAAATCTAAGATTTATAACCAATCATATTAATGAAGTAGAGAGCAGTCATTGAAAGATAATTTTTTTTAAAAAAAACATTCATTAACATGGTGAGTGACATTTGTAATGGACCAGGAAAAAAATTATTTTGCACAATAGAAGGAATTAAATAAGTAAGAAAGTATTTCGAAAAATTCTGATTAAGTAAAGGACTTTACATTTAAACCTATATAAATAAAATGAATCGCTACATGTGTTGCTAAGCGCAAAACGCGAGAACGGCTCGATCAATTCCGCTAATTTTTTAAAAATATTTTTGTTAAGACACAAGGAAGGTTCTTATAGAGAGAGAGGGGAAAAATTGCGAGGAAAATAGCAAAAACGACATTTTTCTGACATTCCCGCCAAAAATCTTCCATTTCCCCACCGTCAAATGAAAAAGACTTCAATTTGATTTCTACCCATGCTAATGAGGTTAGGCTTAACATGTTACTTCAAACGATTCTGTTTATTTTATTAGTCTTTGATGCATTTAAAATTAAAGATTGACCATTAATCTGTTTTTCTGACTCATTTTGAAGTACTTTTGAATCAAAATAAAACAGAATAAAGAAAATTAAAAATTACAATTCTGTATCGCATTACACCGACTGGAGTAGAAAATTTAGCGCATTTGCGTTGTCCCCATTGCCAACGAAAAATTCACGCATGTGCAGTGCGTTGTAAATCAAAGGTTTAAAAATATATGTATACTACTGTTGTAGCTATCTAGCTTTCGATCGATAAATAAAGTAGACTTGACTCGATTTTAAAGAAATACAGACTTGATTTGTGGTTTTGCTTTATCTCAAGTACGCATTGTATATAATTTGTTTTTAGGTTAGTTCTGTGCTTTTCCAAGCTGAAGAAGTCGCGCGTAAAAGCTAGTTGTAAATAAAGAACATTATACTTTGATTTGTGTTGATATTTTTGCATATAAATGAATTATATGGAAATTTAAATAAGTCTATATATACCTATTTTTAGAGTTCTGGTATTTTTTAAAAATCTTGATATCAAATTTCATAAATGTTCTCATAAGATCCTAAACAGCTTTTAATACACATTCAGCAGATATGTTTTAATTATTTCTCAGTTCAAATAGAAATTAAATTAAATATATATGTTTTGCTATTACTTTGAATAAAAAACTATAAGAATACTTATATACTTTGATAAAAATAAAACCAATGCATTATAGATATCAATAAAATTGTGACTATCCACATATTTGGGTGACTTGGCAGTTGCAAATAGTCAACAAAATAACAATAAAAAAGGCGCTTGAATGCTTTTGAAATATTTTTATTGACAGTAGAAAGCACATAAATATTTCATCAAAATATTCAATGATGCATTGATACAATGATCAATTCAATGGCACATATGATTGCACATCAAAGCACACCAATGGCATGTAATGGGGTTATATTGTAGGTAAAAGATTCATTATAATGCAATAAATAATAGATATTTATACTTAACAAGTTAGTTGGTTTATTTTGTTTTGTATTTCTGGTGTCAAAACATCTACTCATATTTATTTCTGAAATTTCTTTTAAAATTATTCGATTTTCACAACTGTACACTACCATTAATTTAAAGTAATTTTCTTAATTGGGTAAAACAACAAAAATCTGCACAACTTATATCAAATCATGCTACTTCATTAAATGCTAATTTTTTATAATTCTTTATTACCTCTTTCCATAAACAATTTGCACAACAAAATACAAATACACCAAGGCAGTGTGGGGGGGGGACCCAGCACAATTCAAAATTGATTTGATTTAAAATATGCAGATTTAAAAGGCAGGAAATTAGAAAAAAAGACTTGTATTTAAAATATGTCATGCATTATGTCATATTTAGGGGGGTTGGAACATTTTATTATACACAAAATCGTTAAATGAATTATATAATTGGAATGAACATATCAATTTTAAATTTAAGTTTTCAGTTTAAATTACAAATTACGAAGAAATAAGACGTCACAGAAGGAAACCTTTCACCATGCAAAAGATAGTTGCATTGATTTCTTCTAGAAGTAGATAAAAGAGAACATCTTTGTTCAAAAAATTATATTCTGTAGCACACTGAAAATACTTTCAGGTTTAATAAACATATGTAATAACATGTCCATATAATATTCTGCAACACACTTAAGATATTTTCAGTTTTAATAAACACATTTAATGGCATGCATATATATATATATATATATATATATAATATTCTGCAACACACTGTAAATACTTTCAGGTTTATTAAACATATTTAATGACATGCATATCGTATTCTGCAGCACACTGAAAATGCTTTCAGATTTATTAAACATATTTAATGACATGCATATATATATTATATTCAGCAACACACTGTAAATACTTTCAGGTTTATTAAACATATTTAATGACATGCATATCATATTCTGCAGCACACTGAAAATGCTTTCAGATTTATTAAACATATTTAATGACATGCATATATATATTATATTCAGCAACACACTGAAAATACTTTCAAATTTATTAAACATATTTAATGACATGCATATATATATATATTATATTCTGCAATACACTGAAAATACTTTCAGGTTTATTAAACATTTAATGACATGCCTATATATATATTATATTCTGCAACACACAGTAAATTCTTTTGGGTATATTAAACATATTAAATGACATGCATATTAAATTCTGCAATAAACTGAAAAAACTTTAACGTTTGTTAAATCTATTTAATGGCATGCACATATATATAAAAGTTCTAAGATTTATAAACTGGTTTTCCAGACATCTAATTTATCACATAATATTCACCACAACATTTCAGAGAAGATAAAAATAATAACAGATGTAGTGTGGCTTTGACAAACTAGAATCTACATTTGATTTTTGAGATAACTCACCTCCCTTTTAGTATTTATTGAGAAAGTTTAAAATAGATAAACACAGCTAAGAAATAACAAGATTTTTACCCTTTTTTATTATTGAGTATAATTGCCCAAACATATTTTAATCTTTTTTTATTGCTGAAATTTCTTGAATCATGTAAAATGATGGACGAAATGGAATCATATATAGCAAACTTTTATTCATTACCATCTCCTAATTCATCAAAATTGATTTATCTAATAAAATATAATTTTTATGTCACATTTGTCAAAGCCTGGCTACAAAGATAAATTAACAACAATACTAACTCTAGTACATCTATCACATATGAAATACATTTATAAATGGTCAATGATAAAATTAAATGTTTCTTCACATATTAAAAAAATTCTCTTTCATGTGAATTATTAAATGACAAAACTTTTATGTGGACAAGACTTTAATGAACATTGCACAAATTCCAATGGGTAAACATGCATCTTTGGAATAAAAATGTTTTAAAATTAGGAATAAAATAACAATGCAGAACATATTGTATAGTTTATGTGAAAACATTCATATTACATAGAGTATGTGAGAACATACTGTAATACTGAAACAATATAAATAAATAAAATAAGGTCCATGATGAATGCTGTTTTAAAGCAAAGATTTTTTTATGAGGCAGAATGTGAAAAGGTGATAGGTATATCAAGTAATTCCCTTATTACAATATAAAATAGAGATTGACATGTTTATAAATTCTATAGATATTGTATATTTCCAAATATCTGAGGAACTGCCCATAAACCAAGGTTATATTTTCTTTCAGAAATTTACCCAAAATTCAAAATTTATAAATAATTTCACCCCCCCCCCCCAAAAAAAAGTCCTAACACTTTTAAATATGTTGCCATGATTGTGAAAATATTATGCATGTAAATTGGGTGGATTACTTTCTAATGAAGTCACTAAAAAGTAAAACACTATCACAATAATAACTCAGATAACATTAGTAATAGCTTAATTTCAAAGCTACTAATATTTTAACACTTACATTCAATATGAGCATTCCTCATCGGCTAACGTATAACGATTCTAAATCTATAACAATCTGTATAACGATTTCTAATTCAGCAGTTGATAAAATGTTTCAGAACAAATATCACATGCATATGGTTTTTCTTTTGTATGTGTAAGTATAAATCATGCCTGTGGTTAAACTATACAGGTTAGGAAATTTGCACAGTAACTTGAAACTTATGCTTTTTTTTATAAACTTCTCAGCAAATATTCTATAGATATACAGTTCATATTTGATACAAATAGAAAATTGAGCTTCAAACGTGGATTTTATTTGAATGTTTTATTACAAGTATCAAATGTAGATGATTTCTCTATCATATATATTCAAGAATACACCTTTTTAAGATGTTCGATTAAAAAAAAACCAAAAAATATTTTAATATACATACTATAACTATTCAATTCATCTCTTGCGCATATCAGTAAATGTAACGTTGAAACTGAAGACAAAGTTTTTCTTAATAATTCATTTGCAAACCCTTTCATTTTCGTATGCTTCAGTAATTATGGCTTTAGAAATTTTTGAAAAGAAAACATTTTAGTGTAAAAGTTGCACGCTGATGGCTTCCATATCCTATGAGGATACATGAATGTGCTTTAAAATTCAGCAGCCCAGGAAAAGTTATATATCTCTATATATATTCAACACAGATATACCATTTATCTCTTGAATTTATTTCGCAAAAGTAATCTTCTTGATAAAAAATATTTCAGTACATTGTCACAGGATAAGGATTTCACTTTTTAATGTATATGATTAATATTTAGAATGTATCAGTAAATGTGTCTTTAAAGCTGAATTATACGAAAAAGTTCTATCGCAAAATTGACATGCGAATGGTTCCTCAGTTTTAAGAGTTCGGAAATGTGTTAAGTTCGGCTGCTGAGAAAACGCTTTGTCGAACAAATTACAAGCAAAAGGTTTCTCTTTGGTATGTGTCATTAAATGAGTTTTCCTATTCGCTTGAAAAGAAAATGGGTTTTTCTCATTTGTGTGTGTATGTGTCATTAAACGAGGTTTTAAACTCGCTTGAAAAGAAAACGCATTTTTCTCCTTTATATGTGTATTTGCGTGCCTTTTTAAATGATGGTAAAGTGTGAATTGCTTGCTGCATAATTCACAGTTATACCGTTTCTCTTTCATATGTACTACTTGTAAATGTGTTTTTAAATTCACTCGTTGAGAAAATCCTTTTCCGCATATATTGCAAATGAAAAGCTTCTCTTTTGTATGTGTCAAGAAATGTGTTTTTAAATGCTGCTTCCGGGTAAATTTACTACCACACATTTCACAAGCATGAAGTCGTTCATTCCTATGTATCTGTGCATGCATTTTTAAATGCGACATAATATGAAATGATATGTTACAAAATTTACATTTATACATTTTCTCTTTCGAATGTGTAGCTAAATGCCTTTTCAAGTGATGCTTCAGGGAAAATTCTTTATAACAAATTTCACAAACATGCTGTTTCCCGTTTGTATGCATTTGCACATGTCTCTTAAAAGGTTTTTCTACGGGAAAAGTTTTAGCACAAACGCCACATTTGAACGGTTTATTTTCTTCATCCGCCTGCAGATGATTCTTCAAATTACCAAATTGATTAAATGCTTTGTTGCGTATGGTAGACATGTGGGATTTATCTTTCACTTCATTTAGTTGAAGAAACTGCTTGATATTCTGATTGAAACTTTTACTGCAAATACTTAACACACAAATTTCGATTCATAATATAAATTATTTTTCCTTGAATTCATGAATGACATAGAAAATGACTAGAATCAGTAACGTCCATATAATATAAAGCAAAATGAGGTATAAAATTCCTAGCTGACTAGATGTATTTCAAAAATTTTCATGTAAATATAACATTATCAGGGAACATACAACATAAATAACTCACAATTCTTGTAATTTACAAGAAACAACAGAGAGAAATTAATAGCAATAAGAAAAGTTTTCATGTTTTTCTTTCAAAACCTTAATTTCAAGGGAAATGCTTTATGACTAGAATTCCTGATTCTTGAAGTGTCCATTCACAAATCAGGCACTGGATACTGATAGTTCAAAGCGATTCTAATAAAATCTAATACCTTCTTTCATTTATTAAAATATCAATGTATAAATTTTCAGTTTCAGAAATATTAATCTTTAGCAGATATCCGAAACTACAAATGATACCTAACAGTTTTCTCATTGATGGAGGTTTAACATATTCAAGTTAAGAACTCGAACACAATAGTCTGATTTCTAGAGCACAATACCATGAAAGATCAATCAACAGTAGAAAAAAACTTGTAAGTTTTAGATCTGAATGCACAGGGTCTAGAGACTTACAGAAGGCTATGAACATTTTATCTGACACTGCAATGATTTTCCACTAGAAGTCATTTTAGCACTTGTTCAGGCTCCCACATGTACTTCCAAATCTATACAAATAAAAATAAAATGCATAAGTCATTTGAAAGTTGCAAAATTCAAACAATAAGCAGATTTCCTATAAATTTTCCCAACAAATATTATTAAACAAAAAAGTTTTTATAAAAAGCATTTGAAGTTAACTAAATGATATATGTATGTTAATTAAAAATTATGTTTTAATGCACAAAAAGGATTTTTGGTGTACATTGGAATCTTATAGTTGATTTGCTACTCATTCCTGATCAGTTGTTATATATTATTACCTTTTAAGTGCTTTAGCATAAACTGAGCATTTTACATGCAAAATCAATAAGTAGATTCAAGTAATTGATATCTATTCATTGTAAATAGTTTTATATGAGAAAAAAGGGATGTTAACAAAAGAAGTAATACAAGGAATAATCTTTACATCAATCACATTTATATTTTTCTTGTGTTTTTCAATTCTTTTGCATTCATTAATATTTATTTTAAGAAACATCTAGATAAACAGTCATATTTTAATTTAAAAATATCATTGTATTTAGATGTATGCTTCCTGATTTTAAATAAAATTATAATTATACTAAGAAAAAAATTACCAATAGAATTATCATTATATCATGTTTTATTTTTCATTAGATAAATTAATTTTAAATTTTCTCAATGTTTCTTGAATTTTAATAGGTTTTTTTTACAAGACATAGATTTTAAATGGCAACAACTCTCATTTCATTACATTATGAAAAACAAAACTGAACATACTACTCAACTAAATGAAGGCTACCTTACATTGAATTGTGCCATCATATTTTTTTCTCCCGCCATAATGTAAATAATGTATTCCAAAATTAGTCTCATAAGGTATATTTGAAATCTATCATTTATAAATATTGTTCTAGATGCTTTATAAATACAAATGAAACACTAATTAATACTAATGCACATTAATGGTAATGTGAACTGTTTCTGTAAAAAATCATTATTACGAAATCATATGATTATATTCAAAGTTTGTTGTTAAAAACCCTAAGTCAAACTGTTAAGCTTTTACTAATGTTCCAAATCACATTTTTTTCTACAATTTTAATTATTATGTATTATAAATACAACTATGATTCAAAACTATTCTTGCAAATTAAAATATGCAGGATAGAAGTAAAATATCCTTTTTTGTAACATTCTTAGTTATATTTAAACTAAGAATTATAAAATAATACAGAATATAAATAAATAAAAAACTAATATAATACAGACATATAAAATATAATGAAATTCTAGAATGAATGTTATGATATCATTTTAAATAACTTTTTTTATAAGTGTTAGAAGAATGCAAGATCATTAATTATTTCTCTTATTAATTTTGAATTTCTAATTAGAAAACAAAAAATTTAGCACATAAAATGAAAGATATTATGACATTTCATAATTTGATTCCTTTTTTCCATATTAATATTTTCAGCAGACCAATCAATTGATCATGTAAAATTTAATTGCTGAATAAATATATTAATGGAAAGAACTTAATTCATTTTTTCATAAGAATGATTTGCAGCAGAAAAATAATTGAATTAACTAATTTAGTATGAATTATATGTCATTAAAACAAAAGCATGCTTTAAATACAGAGATTTTGAAAAATCAAATAAATTTCATAAGCATATAACTAATTCTTTCAGTTCTTAAAATTTTAAATATTTTCAATTAATTACACAAATAATAACAGTAACTAAATATAGCAATCTCATGTACCTTGAGATTTACATTTTTATTTTGAAAGGTTTTTTACAAAAACTTTTATGAAATATTCATCTGCAGTTTCACCTCCCAAAAATTAAACTTCATAAAAGTAAAATTATATTTTTCAGTAATATAGTAAAATATATGATAAGGCAATGAAGATAAATGTTAAACAATAAGAATTTTCAAATGAAACATACAATTAGAAATATATGTATTAATTGATATGACAAAAGTTGGATAAAGATGGAAAACGTCTCTATTTAAGATCTCTTAACTTGCCTCCATTTGGACTGGTACTAAATTTTATTTTATATGCACTTCACAAAAGTATATTAAATTCATTGTCACTTTAATTTCACTTTCACACATAGAAAACATAGTATTTTTTTTAATGGAATATTCACTATTAAATCTTTTTCTTTTTACTCTACTTTTGACTTATTTTCCAAATCTTTCAGAACAGTTAAGAAAACATGTTTCTAAAATAAATAAATTTGGGAATAAAAGATTAATAGTTTAACAAAATACAAATATCCTTCACAACAAAATACAAATATCCTTCAAATTTAATAAAGATTAAATGCATTACAGAAAAAGAAACTGAAAACATGACAAACTCAAAACACAAATATCCTTCAAATTTAATAAAAATTGCACACATTAAAGAGAAAGAAACTGAAAACATGACAAAGTCATTACTAGTACAAGTGTGTAGCATATTATAAACATAAGATAAATAGATTTACAGTTATTTATTTCATATACTAGGATATATACGAGGTCTCATATACTAGGTGCATATAATTTTTTGATAATTGCATATAATTTTTTGATGATTCATACTATAAAATGCTTAATATTGTTGAATCTAAGCATCTACATGCCAAAAAACAAAAACAATCTGGAGATTGAAAAAAAGAAAGTTAACAGGAAATGGAAAAGAAGAGCATATAAATTTCAAGAAGTCACTAGTAGATCTGTTTTTAGCTGCAAAGTAATTCTAGTAATGAGATTGCTTCAACTTCAGAAATTACACTTCAAGCTTCAACTAACGAAAAAAAAATCCCCCCAAACTGCAAAGACTTCTAATAGAAAATGTGAAATTTGTTGAACTCTATTTTTATACAAAAATGACCAAAACAGAAAAAAAAATCAATAACAAATATGTTTAAGTGATTACAGTGATCCAAGTTTATAGCTGAGTATTTTAACTGGCAAGTTTAGAATGTTATGAATGAAAACTTGACATCTACAATACAAAGGAGATTTTGCTAAGATTGCAGACAAATATAATTTTCCTTTATGTACTACTTAAAAAAATGTCAAATGGAGAATCTGATCTTTGGAGATGCTAAATTTATTAAAAAAGGCTAATCTTTTTTTAAACAGTATTTACCAAAAGTAGAGAATTTGAACAATCTACATGATTTATAGCTGGTCACAATAACTGGAGAAAATGTCAACCATAATTCAAGATCATATGTGTTTTATTAATTACTTTAATTTATTTATTGATTGGTGAGAATTATTAAAACGATTAATAATTCCTCAACTAATGATAAAACAAATCAAGATAATATAGATAAAGACAAGGAATAACTTAAAATACTATTTCAAA